>CABEGB010000604.1:478477-541311 GCA_901521435.1 Crematogaster levior
ACAGTAGTTCCCTGCATTTGTATCGGAGGATGATATCTATTTATCATAGATCCAGCTATTCTATAATAGTCACCAATATATCTAGCATTCTGGATATTAAACGTATGTTCGAAGAACTTGAAGACTGATCTGATATGTCCGTTTCTTGATTCCACAATCCATCGCATTTTTGTTATTAGGCGAGTTTCATTTGCTTCCTCTGTTGTGAGTTGATGCTGCCCCCGCTCAAGCAATGCTGGCATTTTGTAATGAATACCCAAACGATTGAGAAATGGTATAATATCACGGTATCCTCTGTCTACCAATACAATATCTCCATTCTGAAACCAGTTCCGCAACGTTTCCGCATCTCTTTCAAATTCATGTTCAAGAATAGCAGCATCATTGTTTTGGTAATCTGTGAAATAAGGGCCCAAAATGTCCAATATATATCCATCCATACCTACTATTAATGTTGGTTTCAACAAATGACGCTCCTTATGCACAGAATAAGACTGCCGAAGTACTCGAAAATTGCTGCTTTTGTGGATGTATGCATACGTGGCATCTATTATGACAATAGCTTTGAGTTCTTCAGGGGTTTCGTTATACAGTTCATTTGCGAAGGAGGTTACATGTTGATGGATAAATTCTTGCCTCCCGATTGAATTGACACCTATATTTCCTGGTACAAATCTTGTAGCTAATGATCTTCGAACAGTACTAATCGCCATGCTTACCGCTTATCTATTACAATAATTAAAGAGAACCATCAGGAATTCATCGGATAAGCCGTGTCTCAATTTACATAGGAATGCCATTAAAGCTCTTTTACTAACATACCTCATAACATCACCTTCAGGAACTGGATCACAAAATGTAAAAAGATCTTCGAATTGCTGTTTATTTAATGAAAATAAACAATGAAATTCTACATCAGTCAAATTGTTGATGTCTTCCAGTCTGGGCCGTGATCGTGCTGCGTTTCTAAGATGTTCTAGAAAAACTTGAAGTTCTTGCCCACGAATTATATAAGGCCGATTGATGTATCTCAATCCAGGTATGAGGCCTTCAATAATTAATCCATTCTCATCCAAATGGAGAGCGCACATTCTGACATTCTCCGGTACATAAATATTGCTGTGTACAAAAATATGGACTCTGGATTGAATAGTCAGTCGACGGAAATCGTGGGTCGCATTGCAAATTACGCAGGCACTATTCGCTCGTTGCGTCAGAACATTCAGCCTGAGACACATGGGATCGGCTTCAATTACAGCGATCTCATTATTGATTGACTGATTGCAATTGAAGCAAATCCTTGTTTCATTCTGTAAGTTAACATTTGGCATATTATTCGCGCTTCGTCGAGCTATTGCGATTTGTTGTTTTATTGCGTCCTCGCCAATTCGAGGCATTTGTTGTGCACGACCCCGTAAATTGCAAACATAACATGAATAATGTCTAGCAGCCATAGCTACTGCAGCTTAATTTTAAGACAAGATGAAAAAAGCTGAATTATAAATAATTATGTAATGAAGTGACTGCGAAATGAAGTTCTACATGTGTATTGAACAAATATATAGATCTCACCTGTGATCACGAAATCACCTCTTGTATAATGTTTTTTTTTCAAAATTATATTCGCCGGATCCTAAAGAATAATTCCGTAGTGTGAATACATACACAATGTAATGATCAATCGCATGAAAGAGGAGGAAAGCTTTGTTTGTACGAGATGATGTTTCACCCAGGTAAACGAAGTATTTCAAAAAATCAAATGAGAAACGTATGCACAGTTTATATTAATTATTTGAAAATTAACCATCAAAATGTGTTAATATTTTTTAACATACAAAAAAAATGGACTATCCGAAGGGGAAAATGTATATCGTGATCTTTTGCCCAAAAAGATGTGAAAAGAAATGCGTCCTCTCAAGTTATTTTTCAAGTCATTACTATAAATCAATAAATACGTTTCTTTCTACTAATTATAGTTAACAGGCTGTCACTATAATCTTGTGGAATATGACGATTTCTGTGAGTATTCAAATACGAGGATTCACCGCGGTTATCATAGTAATTAGTATAATGTAAGAAAACATTTGGGTTTACTTTATCCATATGATATTATTCATTGTTTATTTTTAGCAACAATTGAGGTCGCGAAGCAAAACGCCACTATGGCAGCCCTATTTCGCATGTTATAAGGTTCATCTAGGTATTTTTTTCAAGTCTGTAGGATCATGTGGGAGACACCGAGAAACACAGAGATTATTTATATCGCCCAATGTCCGAAATAATGGAAATTAGCCAAGTTTGACCAGTTATATCTCGAAAACTGTTAATTTTAGGAGGTCGCGCCCATTGACACTTTTATTCAGGATATCTGGAACTACAATTTCCCAAAATATGAGAAGACTTGACCGAGAACCAAAATCCATAAGAAATGTGCGGGGTCCTTTATAACATTGTCCTTTAACTTCAAAAAATTCTAAGTTTTTAATAAATCTAATAAATAAAATTGAAAGTGATAATAAATATTTTTTCAATTTTTGATCTCTCTATACTAAACGATAAGAAATTAATCCTAATCCATCTCATCCAAATAAAATTCTAAGTAAATTAGGTCTAATGATTATTAATATTATAGACATAATCTTTAATATATAATCTTAAATAAAATATTAATATAAATACTAAAACTATTAAAAATAAATAATATTTATAATAATAATTTAAGATAAATTAAATTTTTATATTAATCTTACAAATTAATATTTTATTTAAACTACTTAAATTTTTAATTTTATTTTAATAAGATAAACTTAAATTAATTAAAATTTTAATTAATGGTCAAGAATAAATTAATAAAATTATATATTCTTTTAAAGAAATTGTAAATATGTAATTTGAATTTAAATATATTTTTCCGTGTCAAATACATGAATATAAATACTTCTCTGGTGTATTTTGTATGTATAATAATATGTATAATAATAAAATTTAAGCTAACTGAAATTATCGTTTAATCTTTCGTTCTAATGTAAGTATCCACTCTTAAAAAGTCCATGTTATATCGATTCTCGCAAGTATTGTTGTCGCTTTTCCGCGATGCTGATTGGTTGTCTCGATACTCTGTGTCAAGGTGGAAATATACAAGGTGAACCATTGCGCATTAAGGGCGTGGCTAAAAATTTCGACCAATCAGTTGTTTCCCACGCGGAGACGCGCGTATTTTAAATGTACAAGGTTAATTGAAAATTAAAACACGATATTTACATTGAAAAATAAATATATTAATTAAAGACATCAATAACAATTAATAACAGTAAATAAAACGATATTAATACAAATAATAACATGCAACATCAATAACAATAAAATAACCAATATGTGATAGGTCTTAAATAATTATGTTACATATATGCTTTATCTTTTTTTTATTTGTTTTGACACAAAACAAATAAAAACACTGACATGTTGCCATTGTGTGTTGTTGATTATACAAAGTGTAGCTCTTACTGAAATATCAATATGCCCAGTTGTTTCGTAAAGAACTGTAAAAGTCGCACAAATTATGTGTTTAATAAGAGCGTTTAATCAAGTACTTTTCATTCCCTCAAGATCCGGAATTACGATCGAAATGGTTGGAGGCTTGTCGCCGAGATGACAATTTTAAGGTTACGCATGGTAAATAAATATAATTTTCATTAAAATAAAAAAAATAAAAAAAAAAATTAAATCGTATATCGTAAAAAATAAAATCATATACATTTAATTTTGCTTTATTCTGTTTGTATGTTTTAATAAAAGTATACGAGTAATTAACGTTTTATGGAAGAAAATTAAAAAATATATCTTTCAGAACGGGTATGCGCAATACACTTTTCTTCCGATTGTATGGAATATCGAACGACCAAACCTCGTTCCGCACACATTTCACCGAAAGCCGTATGCAAATTGAGAAAAGGATCGGTACCGACAGAGCTGCTCGATTTGCCAAATAAAAAGCAAAAGCTATTGTATTCATTTGAAACAACTTGCGATGATGATGCAGGACCTTCACAGAAATCTGTTTGGTAAGAATAATAATTTAAATTCAATTATATCTAATACAAATGATGCAATAAAATGACTGGTCACTGCTATTTGTTGGGTTACGTAGGTGTAACAATTTAGAGAGCGAACAAAAATTATTTTTAATTAGAATACACGTTAAAAAATACAATATTGCATTGTTTATGATAATTACAGTACTGGAATACCAACGTACGCAGAACTGGTAGATTGTACAAAGCATAATTCCAAAAGAGACATCATCCCACAAGACATCGATGAATCAAATAGCAGTTTTGTGCTATGTACGGCAAGTGTACAAGAAAAAATGTCACTGGACAGCATCAATTTTGATGAAGAGTATGTGCTCTTTTAAATATTAATTCTCCTCTGTAACAATATTAATATAGATTTTCTCTTCTCTTAAGGATATTCATTTTATTCTTTGTTTCAGAAATGAACCAAGGACCGAAGGAATTCAAGGAGATGCTGAAGTACCAATGACAAACATCAAATTAATACAAAAGTACGTATATAAAAAAATTTGTGCATACGTACAAATTTTTAAAAATTGTCGTCAAATGTATATTTATTTCATTGTAGAGAAAGTGAACAGCTGTTGATTGTTTTGGTGGAAGTAAAGGATGAAAATGAACAGCTTGTTGGCAAGAATCTCCAACTGCAGGCCGAGTTAGAAGAAAAATGCAAGGTCATTGAGAGCATGCAGAAAAATATGAAAAAAATGGGAGAAAATTTTGCGGCGGACATTTTACACACCATCTTCACACCGCACAGTGGGCCAGAAATTCAAAAAAGTGGCCAAAAGTCCAAAAATCAAGTGTATGTTTTCACTGTTCTGAGTAAGTGTATCATATTTAGGACCCTTTGAACTAACTATTCTGAAATTTCGAAGACATATAGTGCACGTGAAGGCAATGAAATCACCACTGAAAGTCATAAAAAGTATGTATTTTTTAAATTTCATGTAAGAATTGAAACCTCGATTATTCGGGCAATTTTTTAAAATCGAAGATGCTTTTTTTATTTATTACTGGTAATAAAACTATGAAAAAAAAGAAAATGCAGCCATTTACACTGAATCCGCATTGTATGCAGTTGAAAAACGTGTAAGTATAGGATAAATACGCTAGATTTTCGGTCCGTGCGAAGTTCCGTATACTCGTTCTCCTTCGTTCCACCACTTATGAAGGACTCTAAGGTACCATTATTTTCTATATGTAGTAGATTTCACATCCTAGGTGCGCATTTTTGCGCATATTGACAAAATAATCAGGAATTACAGCATTTATTAATCATTGACTGTGTATTGTGATGAAGTGGAAAGACCTATACATCTAATTGTAAGTAAGATCGAAAAATGTTATAAAGTTTGTAATGTGTGTGTGTGTATATATATATATATATATATATATATATATATGTATATGTATATTAAAAAAATATATATATTTATATATCTATACTAATATTATAAAGAGGAAAGATTTGTATTTTTGTATGTTTGTAACGAATTGGCTCAAAAACTACTGGACCGATTTCAAAAATTCTTTCACCATTTGAATGCTACATTATCACTGATTAACATAGGCTATATTAATTATCTATTATCTATTATCTATTATCTATTATCTATCTATCTATCTATCTATCTATCTATACTAATATTATAAAGAGGAAAGATTTGTATTTTTGTGTGTATGTTTGTAACGAATTGGCTTAAAAATTACTGGACCGATTTCAAAAATTCTTTCACCATTTCAATGCTACATTATCACTGATCAATATAGGCTATATTAATTACTAGCATGCCCTGTCTCGGCTTCGCTCGAGATAATAATGTGACCGAAATCATACGTATTAGAAGTGAATTATTCGATCGATATCATAATTTCGGTCACACTATTATCTCGAGCGAAGCCGAGACAGGGCATGCTAGTATTATATATTATATATTAGATCAATAACTTCACTTAATATTCTTATACATATATGTATATGTATATATTTGTATATGGGTCACTCCTATATGTAAATATGTATATATAATACATATAATGTATCTAATATTAAATTGCAAATTTGATACTGCACGAAAATGTCCCTCTCTGCCGAACCCGGAGCCACGAACTTGGACGTGGAGACAATCGACTCCTTTTTTAATTTTTTTTGTTTTTTTCATAATTTTAATTTTTTTGTTTTTTTTTTCATAATTTAAATTTTTTTTGTTTTTTTATAATTTAAATTTTTTTTTGTTTTTTCATAATTTAAATATTTTCCAATGTTTTTTTATAATTGTAGGATATATTCTAGCAAAAAAAGAAATTTAAAAAAAGGTTAATTAAATTTGGTAAATTAAATTTTTTTTCTATTCTAATAAAATTAATGTAGATTACCAATATTCATTATGAAGGTTTATCATCATCAGTGAAAAATTCGTGAGAACTCAATTCTGTTTGATCTAGAAGATTATCAAATTCAGCGCTATTATTATATTCGACTTCATCATTTTCGCTATTAACGGATATATCATTTTTCGCGAAGATTCGGTTTATCTCAGGCACATCCAATAAATCAATTACTTCTTTAGGAAGCAACATCTGCCTTTTCAATTTTAAACGAGATTTAGTGCTAATATTTGATATAAATGGATCTGATGAATCCATCGCCCTATAGAAGATGTCTTCTAAATTAGCTTCGCGGCTATGGTGTCTGCTGTGATGCGATCGAAAATGTTTGTAGTCTTTGTTCCGTGATTCTGATGCCTCTTCACCGAGCATTCCAAGTGGGAGTACGCTATTTCGAACGATGAGGCTACCATGTATAAGGATTTTATGAAGTGTTGCCGGCATCTTGAACCAAGAATATAGAGCGACAAACGAATTAGCAGTAGCGAGACAATAATTTTCGAACAGTTTTTCATTGAGAGGAAGCTCACAAGAGATGGCAATTAAAATTATTTTTAATTTATACAATAGATCACGGTCAAGTCCTAAACATTTGGAAAGTATATTAACATCTTTAAAAGCTCGGCGAGCAGTATTACCATCGTTTGTCGTACCACTACCGCCGATTTTGGGTTGATCCACACGCAAACTCAATTCTTTCCAGAGTGCTTCTTGGATTTGCTTTTTCTTACGAGCACATTCCTCTTGATCTTCGACTCCGCGAGCTTGCCACTTTTTAATCGTCAGTTTGTATGAAATATGTAAGCAGCATTCAAATATTCTAATCCACGCATGGAGCGGACTTATTCCATACTGCAGTGATTCTGTGTTAGGTGAAAACTTGGACGAATTAATATTAGAAAGATTGTTGAAATCTTTTGGATTTGCGTGACAGATAGGGCAACTTTGATTGGAATTTGTGTTAGTGATGACATTCAAGACTTTACCGTCTATTAAAGTCATGACTAATGAGAACTTTACTTGTATCTGATAATTTTTCAATGTATATTTCAAAACGTGCAGATCTTTTATCTGATCATCAATGCGCTTCTTTTCATTTATAATCACTTCTTTTGATTCTTTAATAAAGTGTAATCTTATTGGTCGATTAGATCTGGGTGACTGAGAAATATTATTATTGAATATAATTGTATTATCTTCAGTAGATAGACGCAGAGGTATAAGTGTCGTTGCAAATAAGTTTTCATCGCTTGCTTCTATGGCTGCGTTTTCCATTCGTTGCTTATAAGCTGAGTAGCCACTACTTCCATCAAAGCCCCAGGAACATATTAAGACTAATTTGAGAGTATTCTCGATGGGGTTCATAGTAGTCAAATATTGAAGTAAAACCTCTTCTTGCAACTCAATGATCCTAGACGCTGTGTGATTAAGAAGGGGCTGAAGTTTTACTTCAGCTATATTTTGGGATATATATACCGCTTCCTTCGGTGGTCTAAGTTGTTTTTTCATTTCTCTAAGAAAATTATAAGCAGGCCAAATATCTGCTCCAGAAGACTTTGAAGCTAGGCGTATGTTGATGTATACTTGCTTAGAAAGCCGGTTATCTAGAAGAAATGCCAAAGCTTCTTCTGCAGTTTTTTTTATTATTTCATGCTTTGACTTTAATGTCTTGATTTTTTCCTTTGATTCTTCAGGATGACAAAGTACGTTTTTCAACATCACATAAATCTCATGTTTACCAGACTTCTTTGCGGCATGACAGCTAGCCATCAAAATTTTTTGAACATTGCAGTCATTTTGAACGCTGATTGCAGAAGCTTCTCGTCTTTGAGCTCTGCTAGACAGTTTCTCAAAAGCAAGTGATGGCCTGCCCATTTTTGTAGAAACAGTATTACATGTTTTAGGTTGCAGATTGGGAATTATGAATTCGGAATCTAGCCAAACTGCATATTTTTCATTGAATTGTTTAATTTTTCGCTGACTCTGTTGATATTTCGTTTGAAATTTACATTTTAATGTACGCACAGCACCTTTCAATTTTTCTATTGCTGTTTTATCTATATTTGTTTTTTGGAAACTTTGTTTTTCAAGGATAAACTCTACAATCGCATCCATATTTTCGGCGTTAATAAATTTCTCGACGATTGCTCTCTTATTTATTTTTGACATATTTATTCATTATGGAAAACAAAAAGATAAAATAAATATTTTTTTAGCTATCTTTTCTCAAATCTCTCAAACCTAACAAAAATTAACGAGGGAAACTAAAAAAAATTGCGCTAACAAGTACAGTTGCGACTAACAAGTAAATTATATATATATATATGTATATATTTGTGTATATGGGTCACTCCTATATGTAATATTGCGATATGTAATACTGCATGAAAATATCTTTCTCTGCCGAATCCGGAGTCACGATCTTGGACGTGGAGATAATCGACTCCTTTATTAATTTTTTTTTCGTTTTTTCCATAATTTTAATTTTTTTGTTTTTTCATTTAAAATTTTTTTGTTTTTTCATGATTTAAAATACGCAAATATTATAATAAATAATTTATTTAATTCAAGACTGCAACACTATGTCAACAAGTAGCCTACATTCGTTTATTCGATTTTTTTTAATTACTAGAAGTCTATATTAAATATTGACTACTTTTTTTCCATTTACATCTATCATATTGGATTCGCCATCTTGAATTTTTGAAATCCAACTTCAAATTCGTATTCAGCGACCCAAAAAACGTAAAAATAGAGCTTTTTAGACTTTTGGCCACTTTTTTAGATTTCTGGCCCACTGTGCACCGGGACAAATAAAGAGGCTTATGTATAAGAAAACTCGAGTAAAGTGGACAGCTGAAGATATACAAGCAGCAATAACTCTTCGGTGCTCGAGTGCAAGAGCCTACAACTATTGTCGCAAAGTTATGAAAATTCCGCTACCTTCCATTCAAACTTTGCGAACTGGGTTATTGAGTTCAAGATGAAGCCTGGAATTCTTGAAGAAGTTTTGAAGATAATGGAAAAAAAAGGACAAAATTTAACCACAGCGGAAAAAATTTCTGTTTTGACTTTTGATGAGATCTACATTGATAACAGAATCGATTTAGAACGACGAGAGCAGCAAATTTACGGACCGTACAAAACTTGCCAGGTTGCGATAGTTCGAGGTTTGTTTTCCAAATGGAAACAACCAATCTATTATGAGTATGAAAAACCTATGACGAAGGACATTCTATTTAACATCATAAGCGCTTTATACGACATTGGCTAAATAGTGGTAGCGACAACCAGTGATATGAGTCCTACAAATATGGCCTTATGGAAAGAACTTAACATTGGAATTACAACGGAAAAAACACAACAGCAGAAAAGCAATGAAGGTGTACAAAAACTATGTTGTTTCCCGCATCCGTCGGACAATTCTTTGAAAGTTTTTGTGTTTGCTGATGTGCCACACCTGATTAAATTATTGAAAAACAATTTGTTTGATTCAGGGTTTATCGTAGATGGCAAAACATTAGACAAATCACTTCTAGAAGAATTGTTACGCTTGAATTCTAACGATTTAAAAATTGCATTTAATTTGACCAGAGCTCATCTCGACGCTAAAGGTTTTCAACGGCGTGTACTCTTAGCGGTTCAAGTCTTCTCAATGAGGAATGCCAAGGCTTTAGAATATTGCGGGAAAAAGAGATTCCTCTCAAATCAAAATTAGCAGACAATGTCGAATGTAATAAAAATTATTAATAATTGGTTCGACGTGCTGAACAGCCAAATGAAGTTTGGAAAGCACAGTGGTGCTAATGCTTACGGAATTGCCTTAGAAGAACAAAACAAAACGGTAGATGAGATGATCGAAGTTATTAAAAAACTTAGAGTAATAAAACATTCAAGTCTGATGCCATTTCAGAAGGGAATTTTAGTAACTAGTACATCACTGAAACAGCTGCTGCCTTATCTAAAGGAAAAGTACACTGATGAAAAGTTCCAACCTCAATACATAACCCGAGTAGAAAATGGTTACGGTTTGCCTGAATTTTATTCCGGGCGCTATCAGGTAACTTTCCGGCATGCCTTATTGTGGAAAGCCTGATCCGGCTCTGTCAACGCCGGATAAGGGCTGCTCTATTAGCGCCAAATTCAGGCAATCCTTACAGTGCCCTGATCAGGTTTTCTCTAAAATTCTTTATTGAATGTGCGCATGACCATTTTATGAATCTAACCTAACCATTATATGATGATTAAGCTAGTTGACATCAAGAGTTTACACATTTACAGTTACGTTATAATATCGTGTAGTGCGTATCGTGTATATAGTGTTTGAAATAAAGTAATAATTATACAGAATGGATCGTACAGAAAGAAATCGGAAATTAACACGAATGCGTGTTAAAAGATTTCGTGCAATTCGGAAACAAGGTACGTACATATACTATATTATTATTTGTAGATAAAGTTACTATTTTTTATAAATATTCTGAAGCTGTAAACTCGTTCTCAAATCTAGAAACATATATTCGAATATTTCGAATCCGTTTTATTGGATCTGAATGTAAATTATAATAGTTTAATTTGAGAAACAATTTTGAACAGTTTAGGTTAACCGCAAAGATCATTTAAAAAATTATTCATACAAAAATTGATTTTAGATGAAAATTATTCAATATCAGAACCATCGACATCTACGGCTAATAAAAAACGCTGTTTATCGATGGAAAATTTTCATACAAATAAAGCTCTGATAAAAGTCAAGAGAACTGTCAGATGCCTTATATAAGTGGAAGTGCTAATGAAGAAAATGAAAGTACAGAAAATGAAATTGACAGCAGCGTTGGGTAAGTTGATATATGTATATGTGTATATATATATATATATATATATCTTTATTTTTCAGCTTTTTTCATTCTACGTGTGTTAAAGATGGACACTTGTGTGTTATATCTTATAAAAACTCGTTTTAATACTGATAGATAATCATCTTTTATATTATCATATTTATTGCTATAAAGGTAATTTTTAATAATCGAAGATATACTGTTAGGACTGTGCTATGTAAAAGTTCTTCGCCCTGATCGGAAAAGTATGAACTTGATTTGCCGTTCAAAATTTTGGAAGATTTCCGGAATTTTGACAGCAAATTGAAACTTGATAAAAAGTTTCAAGAAAACGTTGTAAGTTTCACTTTGTGAATTTAATTATTATGTTTCTAATTATAAGTTGAACACTAATATAGAATAAATGTTTACTAATATTGTAACATTGTTATTATAAACATGTAAAACTATTTTTTTACACACATATTTTTATTTATCTTAAAAACTAATAAAACTGTATTTATGGTAATTTTCAGAAATTTAATATATGGACATTAGTGGATTCAAAATATTCTGTTACCCACACAGTAAGGAACATTTTGAAACGCTATATGTCGAGGGATGTTATATAAAAGTTTACTGCTATTAAAGAAACTGCAAAAAAAAACTTACTTTTCAGAAAACGATATTTTTTTCATGTATTTTTATTAAAATATAAACTATTAATATTCAATTAAAAGTATCCAAAAAAGTCTCTAATGTTAAAACAATTTTTAAAAAATAGGGAATCCAAAGCCCGAAACGTGGATATTTTATTTCGTAAAAATTTTTTTTTTAATCGTATATGTTTCGGTCAATATTATGATCATCCTCAGTACATATAATCTGAATAAATTAATTAAATTATATAATTGGAAAAACAGTTGTTTAAATTTACGATCATTAATGTTTATGACTTATTTGCTGCAAAAATTTAATTCTGTAATTTATTTTGACGTCCTGAAACTGTGAAAATGATTGGTTATTAAAACTACAAGTGTCTGTCAAGACTGTGGGGGAGACTGCTTTGTAATAGTTTTTTTGGACATCATAAAATAATAAGTATATTTTTTAACTTATAGGGTAGTAAACATTAATGATTGTAAATTTGAAAAACTGTTTTCCAATTATGTATTTTTTAATCAATTTATTCAGATTATGTACTGAGAATATGGTTATGTATTGAACCGAAACGATTAAATAAAAAAAAAAGCTTTTTTACGTAATATCATCTTTGGGATTCCACATTCTTTAATTGTTTTATTAATAATGAATTATTAATTTGTGAGGGCCTGGTTAATGATATATGTTATGTTAGTATTGCAAAAGATATCATTTTGTCATCAGCACTGATATTTGATATATATTTAAATTCAGATATTATAGTTGCTGAATACAAAAATAACCATTCACACGCTTCGCCAGTCACTGGTATTTGTAAAAGCGTAGGCACTGATAGAAATTAATAGCGCAAAGATTGGAAGGACCATCGGCTATTTAGAGCCAAAAGACAGTACAACAAAAATACGGATACTTCATCAGATAAAGACAACTAGATGTCTTAACGGGTTTTTTATCATATTTTTATTGTCCAAATTTTTTTATTTTATTTTTTTAGTATTATACTTAAATTTCGATATTTTTTTTTCAGTTAGTAATTGTTGCTAAATTATTTTTTATATTATTTTTATTTTGGATTATTTTATATTTTTAATATAAAATTATATATATTTAAATTTTGCAAAAATTTTTTTAAATGTACTTTTTAAATAAATATAATATAAATACTTTTTTAATAAATATGTTTAAAAAGTAAGAACATATTTTTTTATTTTAAAATATTATGTTTTTCGTTAATTTTTTTCTTTGGTTATTTTTTTTGTTAGCGTATATTACCGCTTATATATTATACAGTTAATATATGTTATATATTATGTTTAATACATATTTTTTTATCATATGTGTGTCAAATAAATACTTGTTCATTGATTTTGAAACTTATACACATTTTATATATTATATAAATAAATAAAATATATTGTAAAATAAAAAAAAAAAGTCTAAAATCAATTCTTTTTTATTCTTTTTTTCCTTCACAGGCCCTTATTGAACCTTATAAATGCCTTGATCAGACCCTAACAGCGCGTGCCTTATAAGGCTTATATAAGGCATGCGCTACTAAACTTCCCTGATCAAGGAAACTGCTATCAGGGCCTTATAAGACACAATATCGTTACATTTGGATCCGGGCACCTTATCCAGGCTGCCTTAATAGAAACCTGATGAGGCAATAAGGTAAAAAACTAACAGGCCCTTACTAGGGCCGATGACTGTTTTCTACTCGAATTACTCGAAAGTTATGTCAGACGTATTTGGAAAACTTTTTCTCTTACATAAAGAGACATGGAACTACTACTCATCCGTCACCTATACAATTTAGAAATCGACTGAAATTGTTTTATATTGAATTAAACCTTCGACTCATGCCATTTCTGCAGTCTAATACGAAATGGACACCTCAACACCGTTCGTACTATTAGAGAACAAGAGTTTGGAATGGAAGCAGACATTTTTCGAAAATGGGCAAGACAGATCGGCGGCGGAAGCTGCACTATTTCTTGATGACACAAATTTCAGGCAAGACTCAACAAACGTTGAGAACAATGGCCGTATGTCGGTAGAAAAGATGATGAAGAAGAATGGGAATAATGATACTGTACTTGGTACTTTGATCTTAGAAACATGTAATAATGATAATTAATCATGATGATTAATTATCATTATTAAATAATATTTAATAATAACTCTCATTATCACAATTACTTCATCATTTAATATGTTGTATAATATAATTTATGCAATATTTGTAGCAACCTGGTATAAGTATTTTGCAACCGATGACGAGTTGCGGTTATTACAATAATTCAGAAGTCAACGTCGCAAAGCAAGACATCGAATCACAAGCGCTACTTTATGTAGTAGGATGCGTCACCGATTTTTGCATAAATATCCGCATTTGGGTTACAAAGAAACATCAATGATAGCTAAGCGACGATTGGTTGTCATTCATCTTGCGGAAACTGTATTCATCCTTCTCCTGAATTTTTGTCAGCTGCACAGAGTGATGAATACAGAATTTCAAAAAATATCATGGGCAATTTTTTAATCTAGAGGATAGAGTACGACAAATTGACCAGATTGGTGTGTACTAAAATAAAAACAATTTCCTACAGGTTTGTCGCGTGTATTACGAACACGAACCTACATTAGAGTGAAAAACTAAATCGAGAAATAACAATAAAACAACATTAAAAAACAAATAAAGATAAAACATATATGTAACGTTATTTGAACCTATCACATATTGGTTATTTTTATTGTTGTGATGTTGCATGTTATTATTTGTACTAATATCGTTTTATTTATTGTTATTAGTGTTATTGATGTCTTTAATTAATATTTATTTTTCAATGTAAATATCGTGTTTAATTTTCAATTAACTTTTGTACATTTAAAATACGCGCGTCTCCGCGTCTCCGTCGAGGACAAACCACGTCCTTAATGCGCAATGAGTTACACTTAAGAGCTACACTGTATAATCAACATTCGTTCATTTTTTTTTTTTTTCATTTTGGGGAAAAAGATGGTTGCCACTGCTCCCACTTACTTGAACGACTGCGCATCCACTGGAATAGTTCACCTTGTATCTTTACACCATGCTCTGTGCTGTGTGCGTACCATCGATAAAAAAAGTTTGTCATGGTTAAAGCATGACACATGTGACAAATTATGGTGTATTTCTCTTTGAACCTTCGCGCATGTTACGTATTGTATAATATATTAAACCAGCGGCACGTTAACTATTTTATCTGCTGGATTGCTTGCGTGCGTCTATGCGGCAATATTCTTTCCGTTAAACTGAAATTATGTAATTTGTTGATCACGCTGTTGACTGATCTGCTGAATTTCTGTGAAAATCCAGAATTAAATTCACGCCAAGGGGTGGTTTGAAAATTTTTTACTAAATGTTAATTGACCCCATAAGAAACCTAAATTAACGGCACATGTCTCATATTTTTTTTGCAATGCACTGTTTCCCAGATATTATTTTACTCCCAATTTTGTACCCCAAAGGGTGGTTTTGAAAAATTTTTATTGAACAGTAAAATTCCATAAGTAATGTTAATTAACACAAATCTGTATTTTTTTTTGCGATGTACCGTTTTGAGATATTAAATTTCACCTAAAGAATGGTTTTTTGAAATTTCTAATAAATGGTAAATTGACTCCATAAGAAACCTTAATTAACGACACATGTCTCATATTTTTTATAATGCACCGTTTTCAGATATTAAATTCACCCCAAAGGGGTGGTTTTGAAAAATTTTTTATTGAACAGTAAAATTAACCCTATAAGAAATGTTAATTAACGACACAAGTCCATATTTTTGATGTATCGTTTTGAGATATTAAATTTCACCCTCAAGGGTGGTTTTTGAAAAATTTTTTAATAAATAAATTAACTCCATAAGAAGAAACCTTAATTAACGACACATGTCTCATATTTTTTACGATATACCGCTTTTAAGATATTAAATTTCACCCCTAAGGAGGTTTTCGAAAATTTCTAATAAATGTTGACCCCATAAGAAATCTTAATTAATGTACATGTCTCATATTTGTATAATACACCGTTTTTGAGGATATCAAACGTTCACCCAAAGGTGGTTTTTTAAAGCTTTTTTATTGAACAGTAAATTAACCCACAGAAATGTTAATTAACGACACAGGTCCGATACTTTTGCAATGTATCGTTTTTTAAGATATTAAATTTTATCCCTAAAGGGTTTTGAAAATTTTTTAATAAGTGGTGGAAAAGTACACATTGAACAGTAAATTAACTTCATAGAAATCTTAATTAACTACACAGGTCCTGTATTTTTTTGCAATGTGTATACCGTTTTGAATGTCGTTCACCCTAAGGTGGTTTAGTGTTAATTCTAATAAATGGTAAATGACCTATAAGAAACCTCAATTAACGGCACATGTCTCATATTTTTCGCGATGCACCTTTTCCCAGATATTAAATTTTACACCCCCCAAGGGTGGTTTTTGAAAATTTTTTATTGAACAGTAAATTAACCTAGAAAGTACAATTAACCCCTGGGTCCATATTTTTCAATGTACCGTTTTGGAGATATAAATTCCTGTCAAAGGTGGTTTTAAAGAATTACAATAAATGGTATTAAATAGAGACCAAGGGTGTGAAAATTGAAGGGTGAAAGATGATGAAAAAGTGTAAGAAAAAAGCAGAAAAAAAATAATAGAAAAAATGAAAAGAGAGTTAAGGGAGGAAGGGGGGGCGTGGTGAGAAAGGAGAAATGGGGGAGGGAGGGTGGAAGTTGGGGGAGGTGTGAGTGAAAGGTAAGAGAATACATACATGACTGCGGACGAACAATTTTCATAGAAAAACTTATCACTTTTGACCGTTTGTATATCAAACAACGAAATGATTTTTTTTTTTTGGCTTAACACTCATTAGCGATCACCACCTTTCAGAATATACTACATACATTTTAAAATTTTTATATTTTTAATAGTTCTGTACCCCAAAAATGATTCTAAACTTTCTGGATAAGGGTAGTAGCGTTAAAATTTTGAACATGGCCGGAAACGCTACCGCGTCTCTGATAATAATAATAAATAAAATATAAATAATTAGAACATAATATTTCAAAAGTCACTTAATCCATCTATGTAATTTTTCCCTTCAATTGACATCCTACGTAATGATTTATTATCGATAATTAACCGTGTTTATCTTCTTACACCTGACTTGAGAAATCTATAATAGACATAATATATCATATCTTTAAGATTGTTCTTATTATCTAATAACTGCATACTTATAAAATATAATTAAACTCTTGATCACATGTTGCGTAATATCTATCAAAGTGATAAATAGTTTAAAATGATAAATGTAATAAATAAAAATGTGCTTTAAATAGAGAATAGAATCTTTTTTGCATATTTAAATGAGAATATATGTATAATTAATTGAATTCTAATTAATTTTTCAATAAAATACTAATCTCTTAAATAATGTTAATAAATGAAAACACAGAACTTCTTGGTCAGCGATGTCAAGAGACACGTGGTGTCTTGTGCTAGAAGCACAGAGACACTACCGTGTCTTACAAGAATGAAGTCGGTCAGTTGAGAAACTCTCCAATTTCTGGTTTCATGCTGTCGCCTCAACGGATCGACTTAAATAGTCTCAATCGATAGGGGTTGAGTATAATAAAAAGTATTTTTTATTTTTGGGTTACATGCTCTATAAATCGAGCTATTACAACGCAAAGTCAAATGTGAAAAAATATCATTTAAGAAACGTCGTCGTCTTCGTTGTCGTCGACCGCTCAGATTTTTTACTGTTGTGGCATTCGACATCAGATCGCGCTAGTGACGCTGAAATGTTGGCAAGAGGGGCTGCGGTGAGGGCGAAGAAGTGTGCTAAAGTTTTTGGTCAGGGACGAAACAGCTAAAAGTGTGTGGGGTGAAAAATGTTATACAGGACGTCGTTTTTTAAGACACGTTTACTATAACGTAGTATGATCGATAATCGACGGTAAGTGACGTCGATAATCGATCGACAGTAAAATGACGTTGATAAAGTAAGTAGGTTATTAGCGGCGACGAGACATTATTATTGTATTTGCACGTGCAATAACACAAATTTTCTTTGCTCTCGTTATCACGCATTCCTCTCTCTCTTTCACTCATTACTTATTCTCTAATCTTTCATTTATCAGACCGATTAGTTAAAAAAAATTTCAGTAAAGTATATATAATATACACATGTATTTTTCTACTTATACTTTATTCTATTTCTTATACTTATACTTTTTTCTATTTTATACTATAAAGTACAAATATAAATGTTCACCCAATAAAATATACGTGTTCTCAATAAAAAAATATGTTAAAAAAAATAAATAAATAAAGTTATTCAAGCATATTTTCGTTAGACCTTGTAAATCACATCCAGCTAAAAAGTACAGTTTTACTTCTTAAAGGATCTCGTTACACCGTGCACAAATATATGATAATGATTATAATAAAATATAATAAATAGTATAAATAAATATGAATAAATAAATTTGTATTCAATGAAAAAAAGTATAAAGTATAAAAATAGAATAAAGTATATAAGTATAAAAAATAAAATAAAATTATAATTAAGAAAAAATTATATGTGTATATTATAAATACACATATACACATGTGTATATTATATATACAAAAAAAATCGAACTGATGTACAAAAAGTGATATCTCTAAAAAAATTACCTTTTTTTAAAAAGGTAAAAAAAAAGGTGCTAAGTCCGCGTCAAAAGTATCTTTGCAAAATAGTATATAGTAGTATTAACTCTAAAAACTATTAAAACCTATTTCCAAAGAGTGTGATATTAATCTACACACATAAGTTATTTTAATCCAAAACAAAATGGTTTATTTTAAACCATAAAAAAAACTATAAGTTATTTAATTATACGTTCTATAAAAATAATGATATCAACAAAATTGTGCTAAAATAAAAATTAAAAAAAAATATTTTAAAAAAGTTACAAAATAATGAAAATGGTTTTGGTTTTTTTTTCTGCTATAAAATGCTGATGGTATCAGCAAAATAAAGTGTAAAATATAAGATTAAAGAGTGTTTACAAAATGAAATTAAAGGTGTGAAAATATAAAGAAATGTTGTATAAAAGATTGAAATTATTATAAAATAAAGGGTGATTAAAGACTTGGCTGCTGGTTGCACTGAAGTAACATGTTTTTGTGACTGGGATCTTTTAATTCATTACTGACCTGATAGTCACTGGTACTATAACATTTTCATTAGTACAATGCCTCTTTTTTTCATATGAGCCGCAATTTTATAAACACAGTATTCGTTTTGATTTTTTTTTTTAATTTTTATTTCTCATATCATTATTTTAATAAGGATACTAAAAAATTAAAATATTACTATTGACTGGCAAACTGTTACAATTTTATTTTTTACCTTTAATTCAGTCGACACAGAACATTATGATAAACTCAACTTATCGGACCACAATAAATAAACCATTTTGTTTGGTCAAAACAGTATATCTCTTTGGCCTATGGTTTTAGGATATCTACTCTGCAAACGATGACTTACTACCTTTTAAAAGATGAACACAGAAATATCACTAAACTCATGTAGAACTACAGAAGAGCTGATAGCAGAGAAACCTGTCAGCCGAGCTTATCGAAAGTTATTTATGTCGTGTTTGGCTACTACTATGCATTGATTTTTTGCATGCGTTTTATTCGCACATTGAGAGCTGTCAAAAAATTCGTCGATATCTTTACATCATCATAACACAACTGAACAATATAAACCGGTACAATATAAAAAAAATGCATGTGTATGATTATTGCAAAATCTGTTGATTAGAGAATTGATAAAGAAAAATTGCCATTGATATTGTACGGTACAATGAACAACTGATAAATCTGCACGCAGCAATCATAACTGTGTGTAAATTTTTGCATATTTGACACTCATATATGGCATACACAATAATATTCTTATCACTTATCCTTATTTCTTTAATATTTTTTATATTTTCTACGCATTACTCAGGTACATACATAAATTTGAATTAAGATTAAACGAGTGAACACGATAATATCTTCTCTTTTCATTTGAAATAAAATTGGGTATAGAATACAAAAAGGTGCATTTGCAATAATCGTGTGTTTGCCGAACACCTTGATTAAAAATAAATAATAATAACAAGAAATCTTTTCTAAAACTTGAAAAGAATTCTTTCATGATTTTCTAGCAAGTAAATTTAATATTGTCTGCTGTCAGCGGTACATATGACAGTTCATAATTGTCGATATACTTTCTTTCATATTATCATGATTTCGGTTACTGTGATGCAATTGTGATCGTATGAGCTCAATGAAATTTCAGCTTTGACTTATATTTTTCTCATAACAATCAAAGAACAACGTATTTATTTTAGCTAATAATGCAATAGAATCAAATTTTTTTAATTCAATGATATATTTTATTTCTAAGTAAATATAATACAATTTTTTTACATCAAACTGGAACTGACGAAAAAATATGTGCTACAATTAAATGATTTAGTACAGCACTTTTAAAATCAAGAAAGAAATAACACAATCAAACTCTGTCTGCAAAGTTGCATTTGTTTCAATTACAATGTGCAGATTAATCATTTTACATAATTTCAATAATGAATACGTTACTAAATATCTGTACCTGTGTCGTTAATTAAGGTTTCTTATTGAAGTTAATTTACTGTTTAATAAAATTACCAACACTTATTAAATTTTCAAAAAAAACCTTTTCAGTGGTGAAATTTAATATCTCAAAACGGTACACGGCAAAAAAATACAAGACTACTGTGTTGTTAGCAGTAAAGTTTCTTACTGGGTTAATTTACTGTTCAATAAAATTTTCAAAAAAACCACCTTGAGGGTGAAATTTGATATCTCAAAACGCATTATAAAAATATGAGACATGTGCCGTTAATTAAGGTTCTTATAGGGTCAATTTACCATTTATTAGAAATTTTCAAAAACCACCCTTGGGCATGAAATTTAATGCTGGATTTTTTACAGAAATTCATAGCAGATCAGTCAACAGCGTGATCAGCAGATTACATAATTTTCAGTTTAACAGAAAAAAATATTGCCAGCACAGACGCACGCGAGCAATCTAGCAGATAAAATAGCATCGTGTGCCCTTGGCAATATATTAACACATATAACACGCGCAAAGATCAAAATACAATCGTAATCTGTCACGTATTGTCACGCTTAACCAAAGCAAGCTTTTATCGATTTGATAACGCACAGCACAGAGCATCGAGATAACCAATCAGCATCGCGGAAAAGTGACAACAATACTTGCGAAAATCGATGCCTAGACTTTTAAGTGGATACATTAGAGCGAAAGATTAAACGATAAATTCAGTTAGCATAAATTTTATTGTATACATATTATTACAATAGTACCACAAGGGTATTTATATATTCATATTTTACACGGAAAAAATATATTTAAATTCCACATTTACAATTTTTTAAGGAATATATAATTTTATTATTTATTCTTGACCATTAATTACATTTAGTGATTTAAGTTTATTTTATTAAAATAATAATTAAAAATTCGACAGTTCATCAAATGTTGGATATAAAATTCGATATCTTAAGTAATATTATAAATATTATTGTACAATAGTTTTAATGTTATATTAATATTATATTTAAGATTATATAATAAGATTATGGCATCAGACTTCCGTTTCAAGTAGCGAAGTGTCAGTAGAAACGGTGGAAGTGTGTATATTGAAGAAACAATTGAGGGGTGAGAGAAAGAGTGGAGAGTGAGGAGTGGGTGGAGAAAGGTTGAAGGGTCAAGGTGGAGTAGAGAAGGAGAGAACAGGCAGGAGTGGAGCTGAAAGAGGAGGAGTAAGAGTCTGTCAGTGGGAAGAGGTTAAGTGTAGCCATAGAGTAGGAAAAGGATAGAAACGAGTCGCGTGAAGATAGGAGAATAGAGGCAGGTGGCGACCTGCAGTCAGGAGGAATAGAATAGAGGGTGGAGATAAGTTGGGTGAGCTGTACAAATTACGTCCGGAAGAAAGATCTGGAAGAGAAAAGAAAGAAACAGAAAGGATCGCGTCGAGAAAGTGAATCGAAAATCGAATCTCAAAGTAAGAACAAGATATATTCAGTGTGGAAAGTCATGCTTTAGCATAAAATGGAATCAGTGAATATAGAGATGGAAAATCGCTCAAGTTCAGAATATCGAAAATCAAAGTCAAAAGGTAAAGATCGGCTATCGATGGAAATCTCAAGAGTCGAAGAAAAATAGGTCGTATTAAGATCGAAAGTTCGGTCAGAAGAAGGTAAAAGGAAGAAAATCAGAGAAATCGGCAATCGATGGAATGGAAAATAAATTAAATTGGAAATAAAGGAAAGAAGAATATATCAAGAACTAAAATTAAGATCAAGAGCTAAAGAAAGAGAAGATGGAAGATAAATGGCTCTCGTTATGTCATCGAGAATAAGATAAAAGAAAGAATTATAAAATTAAGTTCACAACTAACCCTAGAGCATCATGTCAGCATCGGGTCAAGTCGGATCTCGTTAATTCTCAGATGGATAGTTAATCAAAGAAACAGAAAAGGAGAAAGAAAAGAAATAAGTCAGTATAGATAAAGGAAAATCGATTATCTAGGATAGATGGAGGATCCGGATAAAACAAGATCGAAAGATGGGGAAAATGAGAGGGAAAGAGAAGAAGGTTTACTAGAGAACAGAGAAAAGAAAAAAAAGGAAAGCGATAGGATTTAAGAATATATGGAATCTAAACTCGGTCAAATTCTAGAACTCAAGAATCGGAATCTCTCGTCATTTCCTCAGATTCCTAGATCGGCAGATGGAAGAGTACTTCAAGGTCAATGTCGAAAATCTAAGGCAGAAAGAATAAAGAAACTATAGGAAAATAGATCATAGAAGAGAATCAAAGAAAAAACAGGATTAAGAGGAGTTAATAAACAGAGCATGTATTTAGGAAGGAAAGTAGTGGAGATAGTAAAATTATATGGAACAGAGATGTAGAAGAGGATTGGAGAAAGTGAGATTAGATGGAAGAGAGACAGAGAAAGGATAGAGTAAAGTGCTACTAATAGGGCCTATGCAAGAACAAGGAAAAAAAAGAGAAATGGAGTGAAATATAAAGTGGAATATAGAGGAAGATCGAGGATAGAAATCAATAAGAGAAGGAAGTTATATGAAATTCAGAGGAATTTAGGATAGATCAATAATGAATAAGTGTAATAGAGATAAGAATGGACATACTCTAGAGAAGAGAGTAAATATAGAATATGTGTTAGAGAACAAAACAAGAAAGGTCAAGATAGAATCAGATAAAGTGGGTCAGATCCTATATACTGGATCGATAAGTATGAAATAAAGTCGAGAATAAAGAAATGAACAAGGAAAAATGTGGAACAGACAAAGAAACTCGTAAAGTACTAGGAAGAGATCGGTCGGCAGGAATCGGGGTCAAGGTCGAAACTAGAGGATGGAAGAAGAGATAAGGAAGAAAAGTCGTCGGGTCTAAGGAAGTGTCGCGTCACTCCGTCGTAAAAGTCTCGAAGAAGAAGTCAAATGCTCGAAAATGTCGCGCATCGGGGAAACTCGAAAATCAACCATGGAAGACAAGTATAGAAGATGTCATAAAAGTAAAAGTCCATCGATAGAAGAATATTCTAGGAGAGTGCTAGAGATGGAATTAAGAAAAATATAGAGAAGAATTAGAATGGAAGAGGAAATAAAGGAAGAGAAAAAAGAAGATCAAAACAAAGCCGAGAAAAGATGCTCAGATGGGAAAATTAAAACAACCAGAGGACAGTACAAATAAACAAGATTAATAAATATGGAAAATAAAGTGGTGTGGGAGGAGTATAATAAAATGGAAGGATGTAGAATGGAAAGATGTGGTATAGTGAAAAAAGGGTCTCAAAGTGCAACCTAAACTCCTATAAAGTCTTAAAGCAGATGTTATCAGAGAGTTAAGGATGAAGTGGAAAGAAGGATTTTACCACCAAGTCAAGCTGGGGAATTTAAGAATATAGAACAATAGACCAAGAATATATGTGTTAAGTATTTGATAAACAGAAATTGTAGTAAGGAAAAAGAAGGAAAATTGGTGGTGACGTTTGTAGATATGAAGGCGGCACGACTCGGTGGATAGGAAAGATTCTGAAGATATGAGGAAGAGGAAGTGAAGGGTTTGGTAGTGAGGTGTGAGAGTATGAAGATGGTGAATAGGTGAGGGTGGGAGGAAAAGAAAAATTCTGGACCGAGTAGGGGTGAGCAGGGATGTCCACTGAGCCGTGCTTGTTCACACTGTTACTACTTCTGGATCTGGACGAGAACTGGAAAAGGGGGGGGTTAAGGAGGATGAAGGTGGGAGGGAAAAGATTTATTCTCTAGCATATACGAATGATGTAGCGATTGCTATGAAGAATGAAACGAGATAAAAGAGAATGCACTTTTAAATATAATGGATGGAGAAGAACTTAAAATGAATATACAAAGACAAGAGTAGCAGAGATGTAGAAGGAAGGAGGAAGATGGAAATGAATAATAAAATGGAAGAAGTGGAAAAGTTAAAAGTTTAGATGTTAGAGTACTCCCAGTTAATAAATAAGAAGACAAGGCTCATCAAGAGAAAGTAAAAGGAGCAGTGGAGTGATAAAGAGTTTAGGATAGGAAAAAAGGTTTAGAGGATGGACAAAAGGAATATGGTTGTTTGATAAAGTTAGTATAGGCAGTAATAGGATATAGAATTAGAAGATATGGGGGGTGGAAGAAGAAAGAAATAGAGAGGTCTAAGATAGGTTTAAGTGGAGTAGATAAGGAGTGGAATATACTGAGATATAGTGAAGCTCTAAAGGATCGGGTCGAAGAAACAAGATTAAAGCTCATAGGGATATAGAAAATGGGGAAGGAGGAAGGAAGAGATTATGGAATTATACTAGGATGAACAAAAGAAAGGCGTGTCGGAAGAGTGGAAAAAAGGAAAGGAGAGATTTTACAGAGATAAGAAGATGGGGAAGAGTAAAGATTGAGGAAGAAACTAGAAGGAAAGTTAATTAGCGAAGAAGATAACAAAATAAATTAGGCATCAGATACCTGCTCATGTTATAGTAAGGTAAGAGAAGAGCAGCCACAAATATCTGAAAGAGATGGATAGAAAATGTAAGGATCATAAGTTCGAACTAGAATCGTATAAGGAAATCATAATAGAAAGGGAAAAAAAGAAGGTAAGAGTTTGTGAAGAGAACATGGGATCATATATAGAGAATGTACAAGTGAAAAGAGATAGCAGAGAGGAATGAATGTGAGAGTGCTAGAGGAGGTGGAGAGAAAAGGTGGATGAAAGAACTGGAGAAATGAGAAGAGGAGGAAGAGAAGGAGAAGTGTGGATGAGGATGGAATAGGTTGAAAGAATGCAGCAAACAGAGGTCAGATGAATAGAGTGAGAAGGAAGTGGAGAGTAGATGAGTGTGTCTCTTTCTCTCTTGGATTTAGTGTAGGTGTAGATTTAAGGTTGAAGATAGTGTAACGGAACGAGAGTCCACATGTGCTTCCAGTGAGCAATAAAACGTATATATATATATATATATTAAAATTATGTCTTTAATATATCCGTGGAAACCTAATTGCAAAATTTTTTTGGATAGAATGAAGTGAGCTGTATCGTTTGGTATAGAAGATCAAAAAAAAAATTGAAAATATTTGTATCACCAATTTTGTTTTTTTATTGGTTTATTTAAGCATTTTTGAGATTGGAGACAATGTTACATAAATTTTACTTAGTAAGTAAGTGAATATTTTATTAAATATCTACATTAGAACGAATTAAGCGATAATTGAGTAACATAGATTTTATTATTACATAGGTATTATACAAATGGAATATTTTACACTATTGTATTGAAAAATTCTTAATAAATGATAAGAACTCCAGAAACCTTAATTAACGAAATAGATCCCGTATTTTTTTGCGATGCACCGTTTTGAGATAATAAAATTTCACCCCTAAAGAGAGGGTTTTGAAAATTTCTAATAAATGGTAAATTGACCCATAAAAACTTCTTAGTGTGGCACATGTCTCATATTTTTTACAATGCACCGTTTCCCAGATATTAATTTTACCCCAAGGGGTGGTTTTGAAAATTTTTATTGAGTGATGGTCTTATAGAAATGTTAATTAGCGACAAAGAATACGTATTTTTTCAATGTACCATTTTCGAGATGTCATTCACCCCAAGGGGTGGTTTTTGGAAAAAGTATAAATGGTAAATTGACTCTACAAAAGAGCATTAATTAACGGCTTAGGTCCCGTATTTTTGCATTCATCGTTTCAGGTATTAAATTTTTCCCCAAGGGGTGGTTTTTGAAATTTTTAATAAATGAAGTATTAACCCCATAAATCTTAATTAACAGCACATGTCTCATATTTTTGCAACACCTGTTCCAGATATTAAATTTCACTCTCAAAGGGGGTGGTTTTTGAAAATTTAATAAATGGTAATACACCAGAAAGGGTGTGAAAGTGAAATGGAGTAAAAATATGATGAAAAAGTGGGAGATAGAGCGAAAAAAAAAAAAATAGAGGGGTTGGGTAGAAAGGGGGCGTGGTTTTGAGAACAGCGCCATGTTCTTTTTTCAGTCATTAACAAATTAGTACTAAGATTACAAACAACTATTTTCATTGTCCAGACGTATAATTTCAAATCAAACTTCAATAAACGACTTTTTATATTTTGTGCACTAAGAATAACATATCACTTATGTACTTTCACTTAGAGTCAAATTTTAATCAATTTTACTTATATACATATGTATGTATGTTCATTTTGAATTTACCTTGAATAACATATCAGTTATTTTTTTGGTAATATATTATTAAATTTATTATATTATTTATTTTATTAATTTATTTAGATAATATACACTTTATGTATGTTCACTTTGAACTGGCACCTTGTACAATATATCGGATTACTTTCATGGTGATATATTATTAGATATCATTTAATTTGTAAAAATTCAAAATCTTGAGGGTCTTTTGAACATGAGCGACGACCTTTTCATTTTATGATTTTGAATATTAAATTATATGTCACTAAGAGCACTAATCCGACAGAAGTCATAAAATGTCTACGATCTACTTTGAGCATTATAGTCGACCGCTGCGTATCATTTCGGATCGTGGCAGCTGTTTCACGTCCCGTGGGTCGAGGAGATGTAAACAGCCATAACATACAACACGTCAAAATCGCCACCGCGTCACCACAAACGAATGGTCAGGTCGAGAGACTCAATCGTACGATTCTGCCGATGATGGCCAAGTTAGCAGATGAGCAGAAACACCTCTTGGTGCAATATAAAGATGTAGGAATTCGCCTGTAACAATGTACGATTGTCGAAGGCCACGAATGAATGTCAAACACGCTACTTTTGAGTGCGATGGCGGTAGCAATTAATCGACAAATTGAGACGCATTGATCAACAAACAGATCCAGTACGCGACTTGCCGAACCTACGAGAAAGCCCCAGCATCCAAATCCAGAAGAAATCAAAACACAAATAAACGGGTTTATGATCGAAACATATAACTCCTACAAAGTATCCAAAAATAGGTGACAAAGTAATGATAAAAAACTTCGATAACTTTCCTGGATTGCCTCTCACAAGATGATCCCGAAGTTTTAAAGGCCCGTACCGCGTCGATCGTGTACTCAGAAACGATCGATACGTTTTAAAAAGATATCGAAGGATTCCAATTGCCTGAAACTCCTTAACAGGGGACATGGGAAGCATCGAATATGCGCCGTGGAAACCAGGCTAACGTTTAGATCTGGGGCCGCTACCCTTTGTATGTTTCGGTTGCCTCTCATGTATGGCATTCGACGTCCGTATGGTTTAAGATGATTAATTTAGTATATTTCTATATGTATTCCGTTACAGGGTTTAAGTTAATTCTATATGCAAAATCTATATATAATCCTCAATACTATTTTTCTAACCTTTCAAATTGATCGGGACGATAAATAGTCAGGCTGGCGAGTTGTAAGGCCATAATATGGGTTCGACGGTTCACAGCGCTCTTACACGCGTACTGTTGGTTTTTTTTTGCCGTAACTGTTTCCTCTTTTTTCCTTTTTTCTTTCCCTCGAAGCAACAAAGGCAGAACGAGCGACAACGAGCTACAGCGAAGAAGAAGAGTCCTACGCGGAACGGCAAACAAGTCGGTCGGCCTCGAGTCCGAAACGACCCAATATAAATCCGCCGATGTAATCCACGCTTGGATTTTGGTGTTAAATAAAAGTGTAATACTACACTCCGTTGGTGATTGTTATGCGGGCCTTCTCTACATAATTAAATATTAAATAATCTTAATAATAATTAATAATTATATAATCAAGATAATACCATTATTGTTGTACCATATTATTGTTGGAAGGAATAATAACAAAGAATACAATTCTACATATAACTCTGATATCAAAAATTTTTTGTATCATGATAAATTATAATATTAAATAATTTATAATATTTATTATATTAAAAGGAAAATAAAAATTTCAAATATTTTGGCGTCTACATAAGCTTAATCTCAAGATATGATCAAGAAAAATTTATGCCTAAACATAAATTGAAACGTAAAAGAAGAAGAAGAACAAGCAACATTAATTGATATTATAAAGCGATATTCCGCAAGATTGTTTTATGTTATCAGAAGAACCACAAAGGGACAGACAAATTATTACGTTTGGTGTGACGTCTCGACTAGTGATTTTCTCACTGGATGGAAACAGATTGAGGAAGTGTATTAGGAACTAGCGCGTCTACAGTCGCTACTAATATTTTGTAATCTTGTATTCAAACATTCTATGAACAGTTAATATTGGAATATTTTTTAATGGTTATAGAATGATATTTTTTAATAATATAGAATGATACTTATGCCATTTACACATTTTATGTCTTTATGAATTAATACTTTTGAAATCTATATATTATTATAAGTTTAGCAGTATAGTATTATAAGTTTATTAATAATTATGTATTATAATATTATACTATTATAGGAAGTATTATAAGAAATTTTGTAATAGCAAGAACGGTTTATATCACGTTCAGCTCAGGGTGAGATATAAGCTATTAAATGGCAAGCGTTGATTATGACGCATCAAACGAACACCACTTGATGAGTATCAAAATCACGCCACCGTTGTTATCTGCAAAATACCAGAGCCCACCGGACGCACAAAGAAAAGGTGGACAAAGAGGAACTCATTGGAACCACCGCAGGCAGTCGCGTAGTTGATTTCAGAAGGACATATACGTCTTCAACTGCGTGTCTCGATATAAAGACAAGAACTTTACCGCCGAATTTTGTAACTCTCTATTAAAGGAAGGCATAAAATTCCCTCTGGTTGACGAAGGATCATTCCTCCCCTCATCCGTTAAACCGGTGAAGACGGGGTGACAAAAAAGGGAAGAACGTCGTTACGTCATTGGTGTCCGATCAGACGTAACATATTAATTTGGTGGCAGCGGTGGATGGTGGTGATCTACCGTCAAATCATTCCGTTAATACTCAGGTACCAAATTTTATCATTTATTTTATCGTTTATTTGTAACCTGTAAATTATTTTTATATATCTTGAAATGGCACATTCAACTCGTTCCACACGGATCGCGACAGCCAGCCAGAAAATCAGTAAAGACAAAACAATTAGACGATCGCGAAAAAACGGCTGCGCGTACTAACATCAATCTTGCAACGCGAACGCGCGAAATGGAAAACATTACCGGCAGAGGCTATCGACGCGAAATCGCTCGTGCAGAGTACTCTCTGAAATACAAAGTGAACTATCTCAATTGAGAAAATTACCGGAACAAATAAATATGTTGGAACAACGTGTAAATGAAATTCTTGAGCTGCATCCGCTTTTGGAGGAAAGCCAGGATGTACCAGAATTCCAGAACTGATGTACCAGTATCGTACCAACTCTAAAGTTAAAAGAACTTGTGGTTGCTAATATCCTGTTTACGATGGATATAAAATCTCTGTGTTTCAATTTGCGCTCTGTGAACGTGCTCATTGACTTATTATCACTCCGTGCAAGAACCTCAATTGGTACAATTTATTGTTATAAATTAGAAGGTGATGCTTATCAAGTTGATGAAGGAAATATGTATACTCGTGTCCGTTGATCTACTAGACAAATTAAAAACTATATTTGCACAAAATAAATCAATTGCTCAGTATCGGGTGAGCTTGCTATGCTATAAATTACCAACTGAAACAATTTTTTGAAATATGCCGGGAGGATAAAAGATTTGAAATCTGCCATATTAGATGGGAATAGACGCCAAAGTAAAGGTTTAAGTCGCACGTTTACGGAGGAAGATCGATGAAAAGTGTTAAAGCTTTTGTAATGGTTTTGCCATCAAAATATAATAACTCGTATAAGACACAGACAAATTCATAATTTGGGTGGAAGCTATCGGAGGTGGGCCGTTAAAGATTTCTTTAGATGCAGAAAAAAAGCACGTGAGCGTCAACATTCCCAAAGGTTAATCCTCTACCTCGTTCGAATATTCCAAGTCTAAAGATCAAGATACCGCCCCAGAAATCAATATTAAAATCCCAACCCGGTGTGTCGCAACCCTGGATTAAACCACTAATTCCCGGTCAACCAGGTCCAAATTCTCCTGATGTTTGTCGATACTGTAAATTCCCTGGACATAACATATCCAACTGCAAAAAATTAACTACCGAAATTCCATACAAAATACGGGAAACTCAGAAGGTCCGCCCGACGAGCGCGACGGAGACACGGCAGGCGCAACAGCGCTCCCGATAGAAATTTGGCGGAACCAATAACCAAGGGTTGAGCTTTATTAACGGTAATCGGGTTACAAAATTTATTCCAGGCAACGGTAGTGGTAGCAAACCAGGGGTAGCAATACTCCTTTGCCAAAAATAATATTAACTAATAAACATATAAAAAGGATATTGTAGTTTTATGATCATTCTGGTTCTGTCATAAACATAATTAAATCTAAAATTTTGAATAATATTCTATAGATTTAAGCGATGTTTTTTTTTATCTAAGTATTACCAAAAACCCGTTACGACACAGGGATCTGTAGCTTTTTTTACAATATTGGGTAAAGTAACAAAGTTTAACATAGTGAAAAGATGACATTACCTATCCCAAGCGACGGAATTTTTGGTTCTGAATTTTTAAGAACAATAACGCTGTTTTAGATTTTAATAAAAAAATTTGATCATTGGAAATATGATTATCCCATTTTATGACGAAGAAAAAAATAGAAGTACCTGCTCGAACAGTGTTACCAGTCTCATTTAATATTACTAATCCACAAAAAAACAGAGGGATACACCGCGTTTGCGAACCTATTAAGGATTATACATCTTGGTAGAGGCCTTGTTGCTAATTCACAGAACAAGGGCATCTAAGAAGTATACAACGTCACTGAGCGTGACTATACAATAATACTAAAGCCCATGCACCTGAATGATTACCATCTTGCTAATTCTATCCCGATTTTATCGATTTTACTAATTCCACTGATTCTACTAATTCCACTGATGATTCTTCCACTGATTTAAGTGACCTCACCGAGTCTACTAGTTTCGCTGATTCGTTCCACTGCTCTCTGTTGTTTCAATGAATTAAAATTATCGGACATACGACACCAGCTAAAGATCGTTATGACCGCTAAAAATTTAATAGATTCGAGTCAATTAAATGAAGAAAGAAAAGTACGTAGAAACCATATTGAAGAAAAATGAGGATTGCTTCTTCTTACCAGGATAAATTAAAAATTTTCTAACGTTACCAACCACTCCATTCCTACCACTGACAACATCCCTATTCATGTTAAACAATATAGATATCCACCGATCCATAAAGAGGAAATTAATAATCAAGTAAATAAATTGCTAAACGATAATATTATAAAACCTTCCACTTCCCCGTATAACGCACCGCTTTGGATTGTCCCCAAAAAATCAACTGCGGGAGAAAAGAAATGGAGAATGGTTATCGACTTTAGAAAATTAAACGAAAAAACTGTTGGGGATGCATATCCCCTACCTAACATAATAGAAATCTTGGATCAATTGGGAAGCGCCAAGTATTTTTCTATTTTTGACCTAGCGCAGGGCTTTCACCAAATTCCTATGAACCCAGATGACAGGGCAAAAACTGCTTTTTCCACTCCGTATGGACATTATGAGTACCAAAGAATGCCGTTTGGCTTGAAAAACGCGCCGGCGACATTTCAAAGACTTATGGATAATATACTAGCTGGTTTGCAAGGAAATGAACTATTTGTATACTTAGATGATATAGTTGTGTATGCCAGATCATTAGAGGAACACAAGATCAAAATTGACAAATTAATGCAACGATTGAGAAAAGCTAACTTACAACTTCAACCCGAAAAATGCCAATTTTTGAGGCATGAAGTTATATACTTAGGGCATGTCATTAGTTCTACAGGTGTTAGACCGGATCCAAATAAAATTAGCGCAGTAAAGAATTTCCCCACACCCAAAAATCAGAAGAACATTAAACAATTCTTAGGCTTAACAGGTTATTATCGAAGGTTTATCAACAATTTCTCGAAAATCGCAAAACCATTAACGGATTTACTAAAGAAAAATATGCCTTTTGTGTGGACTCCATTACAGGAAAAAGCTTTTACAACATTACGAGAGGAACTTTGCAAGGAACCCATTCTCCAGTATCCAAATTTTAGTAAACCTTTTATTCTGACAACAGACGCTTGTGGATACGCCATCGGTGGTGTATTGAGTCAAGGGTCAATCGGAAAAGACCTGCCAATAACTTATACTTCCAGGATTCTAAGTGACGCAGAAAAGAATTATTCAACTATCGAGAAGGAGTGTCTCGCAATTGTTTACTGCGTAACATACTTCAGGCACTACCTTTACGGACAACGCTTTACCATCCTAACAGACCATAAACCTCTGATTTGGCTACATTCTATCAAGGACCCGAACGCTCGATTGTGGAAATGGCGACTGGAACTATCAGAGTACGATTTTGACATAAGTTACAAAACGGGAAAGACTAATACCGTAGCCGACGCTTTGTCCAGAAATCCTACTAACTCCTCCATACTATTTCCTCTAAATATATTTGAGAATGACGATTCAAGTGATGATTCGTTAACAAGTCCGGAACCTAACTCTCTTAGCGACGAAGAACTTTTAAACATAAAAGAGACTCGCGATTCACTATTAATGCAGAAAGATAATCATGTTATTTTTATAAATTTAGATGGTACCCCTTTGGATAAAGGCGTAAAAGATTATCAGAAAGCAAATAAACTTCCAAAATACGATAATCTTATGCTTGAAAGAGCTCGCGTGATTGATAAGAAAAATAAAGTTTTGATAGCCCTCCCGATTAAAGTAAATGAGCGTACGCCAATTGAACGCATGGGAATTGTAAATTGCATGAGATCCTTAGTTGATGTAATCCAAGAACTAAGATTAACTTCTATCAGCATAGCTCAAACAGATTTTTATGATACAATACCGTGGATTTTTGTATACAATAATTTAAAGAGATTTTTATCCGATCAGCCAATAACTTTAACAATCTGTAAATCCCTAATACATTATCCAGAGGTAAGTGAGAGGGAAAATCTAATATATGAAAAGCATGCAACAAAGGTAGGGGGCCATAAAAGGATAAACAAGACTTATAACAGACTCCGTCAAAACTATTATTGGCCAACAATGAAACAAGACATTCAAACTCATATTAAAGGTTGTCGAGACTGTCAAATCAGGAAATTAACGAGAACAAAAACTAGGCAACCCATGTTGATAACTGACACCCCAAAAGTAGCATTCGAGAAAATCTCTATGGATATTGTGGGGCCTTTGCCCATTACACGAAATTATAATTCATATATATTGACAATACAGGATCTTTTGACTAAATATTCAGTAGCTTCGCCTTTAAAAAGAGCAGATTCCCTCTCAATTGCCGAGGCATTTGTAAAAAATTTTATTTGTATCTACGGAGCTCCCGAATTTTGTTAACGGATCAAGCCCCCACATTCTTCACTTCATTAATGAAAGCAATTGCCTCCCATTTCAAAATTAAACAGTGTCGCACCACCGCTTATTATCCCCAGTCTAACGGTTCGATAGAACGATCGCACCATGTATTAACAGAGTACCTAAAAATGTACACTAACATTAACAGTGAATGGGATGAACACATAATGACTGCTATGTTTGCTTATAACACCTCCGTGCATGAAGGTACTAACTATACGCCATACGCTTTAGTGTTTGGTCATCCTCCTAGGGTGCCCTCTTCTACTACTATTTTAGAAGAGCATGAGGAATTATCCTATCCAGATTACTTAATCAACTTGTTTAATACCCTGACCTCCTTCCGAGAGTCAGCCAGGGAAAATTTAATTAAGTCCAAAGAAAAAAGCAAACAATATTACGACAAACGCGTAAATATTCAAAATTTCAAAGCCGGTGACAAGGTTTATCTGCTAAAAGAACCTATAAAAAACAAGTTTTCTGACCAATACTCTGGACCGTATGATATTATTGAAATGTTACCAATGAATAATGCCAGAATTAACTTTAAAGGAAAATCTCGCGTGGTGCATGTTAATAAACTTAAATTATCAAAGATTACCCATACAATAGACCCTGGATGAAGGAAAACGGTGATTAATCAGATCAAATGTAAACGTTGCCCGGAGTCCGGGATCTAGAGATTTAATAAGCATACAACATATATATATATATCGCGAATACTATTATATTACATATTATCCCATTTAATAATAAGATGTATACCATATTGATACCATATTGATTGATTAAGTATATTAATAATAATATTTTACAGGCATGTTTCGTCATCTTACCTTCAATCTTGCTCTACGGCGCGAACGCCATTATTGCTTATGATTGCGGAGGATCCTACCTCAACGTAACTACAATATCTCTACTCAGATCAGGTGAATGCGATTTGAACATAGATACGCCCATAACTGCAAATACGTACGTACAATTACTACAACTATCTGCCTACTCACACACTGAAGTTATACAATGTAAAACAGAAATCATGCGAACTATATACCACTGCGGCATGCACTCCCATATCTCTGCAGTACATAATGGATATGCTAGTTATTTACAAGAAACATCGCGCGAAAAATGTATTCAGATGCACAAGGAAGGACTTCTTAAAATAGGAGAATCAATAATAGACGGCTTAAAACCTAATAATACCTATTACCGTAGCGTCACTATGGCAGGGAAAATAAATGTAGATGGGACGTGCAAAGGCATTCAGTATTCAGACTATTACGGCACGTGGGACGATGTGATTGTACAAGCCACCGTAAGAATTTCTCTAAAAACTTCATACGCGCCAATAAAATTAGATGCAGGAAAGATAATGTTAAAATCTGGTACAGTTTGCGATTTGAGCGAAGAAACCTGTATAGACTCGGACGATGGATATACCTTTTGGCGGAGCATACCGATGACAGCTTGCGGGTTTGAATCATATGATGTTTTATACGAAGGAACTGCTACTAAATTCCAGGGCTTACTAGATACGCGACATACCACTATATTCACCTTAGAAACACACGACACAACCTTCTCTCTCACACAAACTCGTAAACATACTATTTGTGGATATACTTTATTTGGAACAGAACATCCCAAACTATTTATTTTCGAAACTCAGAGGGGAAATACTTTTAAGGCTAAATCAAAGACTGCTGTAACAAATTTGGACATGTTCGCCTATGTGAACTCCAAATTTATATATGTCGAAAGACACATCAGGAATCAAATAGCCACTCTGTATCAAGATATAATACTACAGAAGTGTCAGCTGGAAAAACAGGTAATCCAAAATACGTTATCTCTGACCACGATATTACCTGATGAATTCGCATTCCGAATTATGAAAACGCCTGGCTACATGGCAGTCACAGCCGGCGAAGCAATACACATAATTAAATGTATACCAATTGAAGTTTCCTTAGCAAAACAAACACTTGTCACACTGAGTTGCCGGTTTCATTTAGAAATACATCATTATATATGACACCAAAATCACGGATTGTTACTCGACATAACACCATTAGAGATTGTAATTCACTTCTTCCAATCCTATATAACATAGACGAAACATGGGTACAATTCAACCCAATGCCTACTGTGACAGTACCACCACATGAAATCAAACCGTTGACTAAACTTTCCTGGAAATACTTAGCACCTAAATCTTTAGCCACTAGTGGTATTTACTCTCAAGAGGATTTAGACGAATTAAGAAACCATATCATGTTCCCCGCTGAAAAAAGCGCTGTTTTAAATACCATCGCTCGAGGCTTTACAGGACAACCGATTCCATCAGACACAGTTTCACTACAAAATCTGTTGGACGAAAACTCCTTAAATAAAATTTATAATAGCACTTTAGCAAAAATATGGAACGGTTTTACTACTTTTGGTGCTGCAACAGCCGGTATGTTCGGAATATTTATAATAATCCGGTTAATCAAAATCATATTTGACACTTTAGTTCACGGTTATGCATTGCATGCTGCATATGGATGTAGCCTACATTTACTAGCCGCAATTTGGAGTTCTTTCACACATCTGTTATTGTACCTTGCAAGTAAAAGACCGGAACAATCAAAACCGGAGCAAGAAACACGATCAAATGAAAATACAGTCGAAGCCGCATGTAATGCACAACCAGAAAACACAAATACCCAAACCACCCAAGCTATACCAATAGTTTACTCGTTTCAAGATTTAAGGACTAAGTTAGATGGAAATGCACAAATCCCTCCATAAAATATTATCGGTATTTGTTACTTAAGGAGGGTGGTGTGACGTCTCGACTAGTGATTTTCTCACTGGATAAGAGCAAGATTGAAGGAAGTTAATACAGGGTGGGCCATTTGCTGGTTTGTTTTTAAATCATAGAATACGGCAACACTGGAGTGACCGAGTTGCTTGAAATTTGGACAGCTCGTCAGTCTGATATTCCGCGGCACGAAACAATCATGTTTTCGCTTGAGGAGCGTTTCGAAATATTAAAAACTTATTTTCAAAGTCAGTGTTGTGTAGCAGAAACCGTGCGAATTTTGAAAAGAAATATGGGTCGTAAAAAAGCGCCAAGCGGAACCGCTGTAGTGAAATTGGTGAAGAAAGTTCGTGAGACAGGCTTGCTATTGGATAACAGAAGTGGTCCCCGAGCTCGGACAGTGCGTACGCCCGAAAATATTGAGGCTGTGGCCCGTAGTGTGAGACAGAATCCATCGACCTCAACTCGATCGCAGCAACTGGCCATTAGTCGCACCAGTCTGAGGAGAATACTGCACAAAGACCTCGGATTATTCGCCTACAAGGTCCAGATGACTCAAGAGTTGAAAGCAAATGACCATCCGGTTCGATATCAGTTCGCTGTGTGGGCCATAGACCAGCTCAATAATGACGTCGATTTTTGTCGAAAAATCATCTTTTCAGACGAAGTACATTTCCATCTCGGGGGCTATGTAAACAAACAGAACTGCCGTATTTGGGGTTCGGAACAGCCACACGTAATCGTAGAGAGGCCAATGCATCCACCAAGAGTGACAGTTTGGTGTGGATTTTGGAGTAATGGCGAGATAGGCGGCGAAATCATTGAAAAAGTGCTTGAAAACTGGATGGCTCACAGGATGGCTTACTGTAAGGCTAGCAGAGGGAGCCACATGAATGATATTGTTTTTCATTCTTAAATCGGAGACTCCAAGCTTCACAATAAAAAAAAAATTTTCAAAAAATATTAATGTAGACTCATTTTATAGCGTTTTTAAAAACAAACTTTTAAATGGCCCACCCTGTATTAGGAACTAGCGCGTCACTACAGTCGTTACTACACTAATATTTTGTAATCTCGTATTCAAACATTCTATGAACTTAGTTAATATTGGAATATTTTTGTAATAGTTATAGAATGATATTTGTAATAGCTATAGAATGATACTTATGCCATTTACACATTTTATGTCTTTATGAATTAATACTTTTGCGAAATCTATATATTATTATAAGTTTAGCAGTATAGTATTATAAGTTTATTAATAATTATGTATTATAGTATTATAAGTATTATAAGAGAGAGTTTTGTAATAGTTTAAGAACGGTTTTATATCACGTTCAGCTCAGGGTATCTAGATATAAGCTATTAAATAAGCAAGCGTTGATTATGACGCATCAAACGAGCACCGCGGAAGTAGTATCAAAATCACGCCACCGTTGTTATCTGCAAAATACCAGGAAGCCCACCGGACGCACAAAGAAGAAAGGTGGACAAAGAGGAACCATTGGAACCACCGCAGTCAGTCGCGTAGTTGATTTCGGAAGGACAACACGTCTTTAACTGCGTGTCTCATTTATACAAGACAAGAACTTTACCGCCGAATTTTGTAACTCTCTCTATTAAAAGGAAGGCATAAAATTCCATCTGATTTGACGAAAGGATCATTCACTCCCTCATCCCGTTAAACCCGGTGAAGGCAGGGTGACAAAAAAAGGGAGAACGTCGTTACGTCATTAATTGTCCGATCAGACGTAACACCGGGCTAAAGATTTCGCCCCTGGTTTGAGTCCGGACTAAGTGTATCCGATTTTACCCACACATTTCGCCCTTGGTTTGAATCCGGGCTAAAAATTTCGCCCCTAGGTTCGAGTCCATGCTAATTAACTACGAGACGAGAGAAAGAGAGGTGAGAGATTTATAATTTTCTCCTTCGCACGCCGTATATCGATAGCAAATATTTTAAATGATCGGAGTCGAGAATACCGATTTTCTTTTCCTCTAGTTCAAGATTTTTGTTGTGTTAATAATTAATTAAATAATTTGTTAATAATTAATTAAATAATAAAGAAATTTAAACTTTTGTGGAAATTGGCAATTTGTTATTAATTTAAGATTTTATTGATCTAACTCTTTTATTAAAATTATTACATGTATGACTTTTCAACTTGTAATTTAGATCCTTTTTAAGTAACTATTTATTACAGCAAATTGAATCACTAAATAAATATATACATACATATATACAATACACACACACACACACACCCATATATATATATATATATATATATATATTGGTTTAAAAATAATTTCATTGGATTAATATAATAAGATATAATAAGATATTTGCGATTAAAATCACACTAATAAGCACGATCCAGTGAGAAGAGATCTATCGAGTCGACATCGAATTGATGTCGAATTGATGTAAATTGCATCGATATCAATTTAATGTCGATTTGATGGATCATTTCTCACTGGGGATATAAATTGGATAATTTTTAACTAGATTAATCATACATATTAAAAGTAATCCGATTTATGTCATGTTTGGTGTCATTTTAATCGTAAAAATATCATTAATCCATTAAAATTATTTTCAAATCAATAAAATGTGAAATAAATGTTTTAGGTTTTATTTTATTCCATGTTTACTTTTCATAGATAAGCGAGCTCTTTAAAATCCTCGACGTGGGAGTGCGAGGAAAGCGAGAGAGAGAGAACGAGTAAGGAGCAAACGAGAGGCCAACATCAAAGAGAGTGCCGAAGTTTCGACGCGAGCCTATCTTAATCTATATTTCATCTTACTATAGAAAATAAAACTTTTACATTTCGCATTTTATCAGTCCAAAAATAATTTTAATGGATTAATGAGACTCTTACGATTAAAATGACACCAAACACGGTATAGATCGGGTAATTTTTAATTAAATTATAATCAAGATGTTAATTACTTATCTAATTAAAAATTACCCGATCTATACCGTGTTTGGTGTCATTTTAATCGTAAGAGTCTCATTAATCCATTAAAATTATTTTTGGACTGATAAAATGCGAAATGTAAAAGTTTTATTTTCTATAGTAAGATGAAATATAGATTAAGATAGGCTTGCGTCGAAACTTCGGCACTCTCTTTGATGTTGGCCTCTCGTTTGCTCCTTACTCGTTCTCTCTCTCTCGCTTTCCTCGCACTCCCACGTCGAGGATTTTAAAGAGCTCGCTTATCTATGAAAAGTAAACATGGAATAAAATAAAACCTAAAACATTTATTTCACATTTTATTGATTTGAAAATAATTTTAATGGATTAATGATATTTTTACGATTAAAATGACACCAAACATGACATAAATCGGATTACTTTTAATTAAATATGTATGATTAATCTAGTTAAAAATTATCCAATTTATATCCCCAGTGAGAAATGATCCATCAAATCGACATTAAATTGATATCGATGCAATTTACATCAATTCGACATCAATTCGATGTCGACTCGATAGATCTCTTCTCACTGGATCGTGCTTATTAGTGTGATTTTAATCGCAAATATCTTATTATATCTTATTATATTAATCCAATGAAATTATTTTTAAACCAATATATATATATATATATATATGGGTGTGTGTGTGTGTGTGTATTGTATATATGTATGTATATATTTATTTAGTGATTCAATTTGCTGTAATAAATAGTTACTTAAAAAGGATCTAAATTACAAGTTGAAAAGTCATACATGTAATAATTTTAATAAAAGAGTTAGATCAATAAAATCTTAAATTAATAACAAATTGCCAATTTCCACAAAAGTTTAAATTTCTTTATTATTTAATTAATTATTAACAAATTATTTAATTAATTATTAACACAACAAAAATCTTGAACTAGAGGAAAAGAAAATCGGTATTCTCGACTCCGATCATTTGAAATATTTGCTATCGATATACGGCGTGCGAAGGAGAAAATTATAAATCTCTCACCTCTCTTTCTCTCGTCTCGTAGTTAATTAGCATGGACTCGAACCTAGGGGCGAAATTTTTAGCCCGGATTCAAACCAGGGGCGAAATGAGTCGATAAAATCGGATATACTTAGTCCGGACTCAAACCAGGGGCGAAATCTTTAGCCTGGATTCAAACCAGGGGCGAAATGGGTCGATAAAATCGGATATACTTAGTCCGGACTCAAACCAGGGGCGAAATCTTTAGCCCGGACTCAAACCAGGGGCGAAATCTTTAGCCTGGACTCAAACCAGGGGCGAAATGGGTCGGTAATCAAAGCAAAGACGAATGGTCTCGTTTTTACTCGGACCTTTGGCTATCTGCTGTGCCAAAACCTTACCCGGGTGACTATAACACTAGAAGTTGCTATAGTATATGTCACGTATGCTATAGTACTTCTAGTATTATAGTGCACCCGAGTAAGGTTTTGGAAAGTACCCCTGAGCGTTTACGAAGTAGGCGCGAATTTAACTGCTTTATTTGTAAGACTTACAGATTTTGCGCTTGCGCTTTCCCTGTCTTCGTTTTGTACTTCTTGGTCGTTTTCTTCAGGTAGGTATGCAGGCTTTATGCGTTCAGTAGATGTGGCTACGTTTCGACCGTTTATGTTGATGATGTAGGTTCGGTCGTTTTCTCTTTTGATTACCTCGTGGGGTCCTGTGTACGGCAGTTGGAGAGATCGCTTGGGGTTGTCCTCTCTGATGAATACGTGTGTGGTTTTGTCAATGTCTGTATGCTTGAATGCCTTGCGTTTTCCGTGATAGGCGGAGGGTTGTAGTCGGAGTTGTCGGATTTTGTTGCGTAAGACCATAACGAATGTTTCCGTATCGTTCGTAGTGTCTATATTGTCCAGAAATTCTCCAGGTACCCTTAATGGCGTTCCGAATAATAATTCTGCAGGTGAACACTTGATGTCGGTTTTGTAAGCAGTGCGTAATCCCAGCATGACAATGGGGAGAATGTCCAGCCATTGATGGTCGTCCTTATGGCACATGAGGACGGCTTTTAATGTACGATGCCATCTTTCTATTAAGCCATTGGAAGCGGAGTGATATGGCGATGTCCTTGTTTTTGTGGCTCCCAGGAATTGGGCAAGAGCTTTGAATAGGCTTCCTTCAAACTGTCGCCCTTGATCTGAAGTGATGACCGCCGGTGTACCGTACTTTGCTACCCAGCTTTCCATAAACGCGGTTGCGATGGTCTGGGATATTAGGTAGGGGGACTGCTTCGGGCCATCTGGAAAATCTATCGATCATAGTGAGGCAATATTTGTATCCTCTTACCTCCGGTAACGGTCCAATGATGTCAAGATGTACTTGGTGAAAGCGTTGGTCAGGAGTGGGTATCTTTTCCGGAATGTTGTGTGCGTGTCGTTGTATCTTGCTTCGTTGGCATTTTAGACAGGATCGAGCCCAACGTTTTATGTCTTGATTTATCTTTGGCCAGATAAATTTTTGTTTAACTTGTTGGCACGTCGATCTGCCGCTAGGATGTGCGAGTCCGTGTACTGCATCAAATACGCGTTTCCTGAGGAAATCGGGAACATATGGTCTGATAGCGCCCTGTGAACAATCGCAGTATAATGGTAAGTTGGACCTGATAAGTGTTAATGGCTGCAATTGGAGTGCCGTGTCGGATTTCCGCAATTTGACTAGCTCTTGGTCCTTCGCTTGTTCTTGTGCGAGTTCTTCTGTGGACACAATGACTGGGAGTTCAATGGCGTCTGCGCGAGAAAGAGTATCCGCAACAGCGTTGTCCGTGCCTGAAATGTGCTGGATGTTGGTGGAGAATTGAGCGATGAGGTCTAATTGCCTTGCCTGTCGCGGTGCTGCCTTGTCCGACCGTTGTTTAAAAGCATAGGTTAGCGGTTTGTGATCTGTTTTGATAATGACTTCCTGTCCCTGTAGGATTTCTTTGAAGTATTTTACACCTTCATAGACGGCGAGAAGTTCACGGTCGTATGCACTATATTTTTGCTGTGCCTGGCTTAACTTCTTTGAGAAGAAGACTATGTATAGGACTTTTTGTTCGTGTTCTTGTTGGAGTGAGGCTCCTACTGCTGTATCGGATGCGTCCGCGTATAGTATTAGAGGTATGTTTTCGCGGGGGTGCGCCAACAGTGTGGCTTGGGCTAATTCCTTTTTGCATTGCTGGAATGCGTCATCGCTCGCCGTTGTCCAGAGTATGGGTCGTTTGTCGTTCTTGCGGCTATCCTTCAGAAGCTCATTCAGTGGTGCTTGTGTCGTGGCTGCGTGTTTGAGGTGTCGGCGATAATAATTCCACATGCCTAAAAATCTTCGGAGTTGGATCATGGTTTTTGGGCGGGGGTAGTCCAGAATTGCTTGCACTCTGTGTTCTAACGGTTTTATACCTTCTGGTGTAATTTCGTGTCCCAAGAATTCGATCTTGTCCACCCCGAAAATGCATTTCGCTGGGTTAAGGCTTATGCCTGCTTCCTGTAAACGTTTGAAGACCTGTCTCAAATGTTGTTCATGTTCTTGTTGATCTTGGAAGGCAATGAGGATGTCATCCACGTAGGTAAAACAATAATCCAGTCCTTGCATGATTTTGTTCATCAGGCGTTGAAACGTTTGTGCTGCGTTTCGGAGACCAAACGGCATGGTGACAAATTCGAAAAGTCCGAATGGTGTGGTGACTGCTGTCTTTGGAATGTCCTGCGGTGCCACTGGAACTTGATGGTAAGCTTTTATTAGATCGAGTTTACTATAAATGTTTTTACCGTTTAAGTTTGCGGCTAAATCGTGGGTGTGCGGCAGCGGGTAACGGTCGGGAGTGGTTACTGTGTTCAAAGCTCTATAGTCTCCGCACGGTCTCCAGGTTCCTGGTTGTTTCTTGGGAGCTAAATGTAGCGGTGATGCCCATGGACTGCGTGATGGACGACAGATGCCCTGTGCGACGAGGTGGTCAAATTCTGCCTTAGCGACTCGTAACTTTTCTGGTGGCAAACGACGGAATCTGTTGGCTACGGGGGGTCCTGACGTTTCGATGTAGTGTTGAATCCCGTGTGGCCAATTGGTATTTGCCCGTGATCCTTGTGTGAGGAGTGGAAATTCTGCCAGTATGCGGTGGTATGTCGAAGTCGCGTCGATCGTGCGTATGGTTGTGTATTGCACTTCTTTCTGAAATCCTGACACCTTAATTTTGGTGACTTTGTCTATTAGACTCTTACCTTGTACGTCAACCATTAACCCATATTGGTTCAAGAGGTCTGCACCGATGACGGGACGGTTGGTATCTGCGATTGTAAATTGCCAGGTAATAGGACGTCGTAATCCTAAATTTAAGGTGAGTAATTGTTGTCCATATGTTGGGACTTTTGAACCGTTAATGGCGAACAATGCGTATGTTGTTTCCGGCGGTTTTCCATGTGCCCGTGTAAGTGGAACGAGCGAGATGTCCGCGCCGGTATCGACGAGGAAGATCATGCCCGATGTGTGGTCCATTACGTGGAGCCTTGGTGAAATTGGAATGCCGCCGTCGGAGGCTCCGACAAACGTCGGCTTCCCTAGTTTCCCTGGTTGGTTGCGCTCGGATTTGTGTTATTGCTGCAAGGAGGGTTGCACTTGCGTGCTAGATTACCGAAGCGTTTATGATAGTAGCATTGATCTGTTTTTCCTGATTTGGTGATGGCCGGTGTGTCGGTCTGCTGTTCCTTCACTTGACGGTGTCGGCTGTGGCTGCGGCTTCGGCTGTCTACGGTTATAACTTTGTGTTTTATTTGTTTGGATAAGTGTACGTACCTGAGTTGTTAACTCTGTGATTTGTTGGGCTAGATGTTGTAAGGGCTCTCCTTCTAATTTCTTTGTTGCTTTTACTGTGCTTACGGCGTTTATCGTGGGTACGTCGCCTGTCATGGAGCGGTCTTTGAGTTTATCCGCGCACTCAGCCAGTTTTTCGAGGTTTTCGTTATCGAAGATCAATAGTAGCTCTTGTATCCGTGCGGGTAAGCGTTCCAGCCACAACGTTCGAAGGAGATCGTCCGTAACATTTGCGCCGGCGAGGCTTCGCATTTCCCGTAATAGTTGTGAAGGTTTTTTATCTCCGAGTACGACACCGTGTAGTAAGGTGTGTAGCTGTTTTTCGTGTGAATCACTTAATCTAGAGATTAGTGCTTCTTTGAGCCGTTCGTATTTTTGTTCTACCGGGGGGTTCTCAAGTACGTCCGCTACGGCTATCATGGTTGTTTCGTCCAAATGTCGAATAATCGCGTTGTATTTCTGTTCGTCGGATCGGATTCGATACGCGTTGAGTTCACTTTCGAGCTGTACGAACCATAATTTTGGACGATTCTTCCAGAAGGTGGGGAGGCGAACGTTCCGGAATTCTGCGGCAAAGCTTCCTCCTGCATTGGTAGGGTTACCCGGGTTTGCTGTGCCCGTTCGTATTTGATTGGTGTGCGTGGGCGTCGGCATGTCGTTAATGTCTTCTCGTACTTGTGAAAACTGTGTCGGGCCGGTTATTCCGTTGTCCGGTGGTGTGCGCGGGATCGACATGGCGTCACCTTCTTCTTTTGTTACTGCGTGATCTTTCTTGACGGGGTCACCAATATGTAGCGGCTCGCCAATATGTGGCGGCTCGATCTTTATGTGCTTGAGTAGGGTGAGGAGGTGTACGCGTGATGAGGTAAGTATTTTCTATTAAGGGGGGACATCTGAGTAAAATTTTGAAAAAATCGAAAAATTTTTTTTTCACTTAAAAAATGCTTTAGGGTCTTAAAAATAATATACCATAAGATAGAATCCGGCAAAAGTGTCTAAATGTCCAAATTTTCCATTCTGCGGCGATGCCTCACAGGTACATCCCGAGCGCCTTTTATGCTACCGGCGCGCGCTGTGATCTATAATATTCCTCCGAAAATCTAGTATGTTAAAAGCAGCTCGGAAGGAGAAGCAACAGGAGGACATCGATGTAGAAGGCCAATTGTATGGTGCAGGCATCGCAGATTAAAGGTACATGAACATATTATACGATTTTACAGTACTTAAAACTTTAATCGCGTTTTCCTCGAAACCACTTTTTTTGAGACGGCCGGACACATAACTCGAACAAATCTTAACCGATCGATCTGAAACTTTGACAGTATATTCAAAATACGTTTATCTATCGACACACGTAGGATTTTTTCTTTATATTGCTTACTTTTTTTTTATCAACAATTTTGTGACTTTTTTTTCGTGAAAATTTAAACTTTTTTTTCGATCACGCACCATTTTGCGAAAAATCAATATATCGAAAAAATCCTACGTGTGTCGATAGCTGTTGATGTATAGAAACTAACCAAACTTGATTTTTTGTTCCAGATCAAAAATTAAGGGCGTTAGCTGTCCGGCCATGGACCCCCTTCCAAAAATAGGGCCTACGAAGAAATGCTGCACAGCCGCCATTTTGTTTTGGATTTATTTGAAAAAATTATATTTTGTACTTCGTGTCTAATATTATAAAACCTACTTTACAAATTTTCGATTGGCTCTTTCATTTGGCCAAAAAAAATTCCAGAAAATCCGCTTTTTTTTTTAGTTACTCAGATGTCCCCCCTTAATCAAATAACTTACTTTATTCTTTACACTTTCTTAGTAACTACAGTTATCACAGTACAGAGCTAGGACCCAGATAACCAAGCGTGATTAATCATATCGAGCAAACTAATGCACTGCTTGTGTTGCTGAATAGTTGATGTTTGATTGCCGTTATTGTTAATAGTCTGCTATCAAATTCAGCAACATGAGTAGTAATCTAAGTAATCAGTTTAAAAAAATGTAAGAACAAGCGGTCAATAATAGTTGTACAATAGGTTGCCAGCAACCTGACGGCAACCTGATAATAACTGATGATATGCCATTGCGCCAATAGCATTTTGATGGCAACATGACGGCAACATTAAATATATAATATTTTTCTTCGGGTGTTCCATATCCTGAATTGTTGAAGTTTTGGAATGAATTCTCGTTGTCAACAACGTGTGAACAACGTGTAATTAATAACTGTTTACCAGGGTTGGGAAGTAACTAGTTACTTGTAACGGAGTTACAGTTACAGTTACTATTTTTCAGTAACTGTAACTTAACTGCGTTACTTTTTTTTATCAGTAACTGTAACTGTAATTAGTTACATTTTAAAGCCAAATAACTGTAACTGTAACTAATTACTTTTATGAAGTAACTTTCCCAACCCTGCTGTTTACGACAATTTTCCAACAAGAAGACAGAATGTCGAATTCAATCGCAATAATATGTATATTGTGTGTGTGTGTATTGCCCGCCAAAACTGGGCGCTTTGCGTCTGTTACGCTCGTAATGCTCGTATCAGACGACGCATTGAAGATTGAAGATTGAGAATTTGACCAATCAGAAAGAAGTAATATCTGTTTGCTTCTTCTTGATTCGTCAAATTCCTAATCTTCAATCTTTAATCTCAATCTTCAATGCGTCGTCTGATACGGACTTAAGGACCATTCTACAATAAGCCGTAAGTCGTAAAGTCATAAGAAATTGATCAATCACAATCGATGAATTCTTCTGTGATTTGTCTATAATTGGTCAATTTCTTACGAGTTACGACTTACGACTGTAATGTAGAACAGGCATTAGGCCTGTGAAATTGATCCCTTATGAAATTGATCAATCACAGACAAATCACAAAAAAATTCATCGACTGTGATTGGTCAATTTCTTACGACTTACGACTGTATTGTAGAACAGACCTAAAGGTCACGTACAAACATGACACGTACAAACATTTTAGTCGTAACTGTAAGGCCGTAAGCAAATCGACCAATCCTCAAGTATTCAAGTATTCTTATTATGTTGTGAAAATGTTTAATTGTGATTGGTCGATTTGCTTATGGCCTTACGGTTACGACTAAAATTTTTGTATGTCATGGCAATATAGCAACGCATATACGCTAGCCTCCAATGGCTGCATTCAGCAGAACAAACCGCTTAGTAGCAATCGAACGTGATTGGTTCTTACTTTTAGAACCAACAAATCACCAGTCGAGATTCAGCTGAAAATCTACAACTGTTGAGTCTGCTAAACACGGCCATTGCGCCATTGGCTATATTCCTATTTCTCCTCGTCCCGCAGAGAGCGTAGGTGTAGGAACGAATTATTGGAGGTTAGTATACATATAACACATACGATACGTGGTTAGAGGTGCTCGAGCAGTTTATTTTTGGCATCACTGATTGTACCAGAATAGCACGCTGTCAGTAAAAAAATTATTTCGTGAAAGGATCATTTCGTGATACAGAAAATTAAGGTATGTAGAAAATGCATTGTCTCATGTGTGCTGTAATTTAGGCAATTTTATTATTCTAATTTTAGAGAACAATTATTAAGCTGAGGCGATGATAAAGTGTTTTTTATGGAATGAATAATTCTTGTCGTAATATAATACTAAGGCACTATAAATATGAGTATTCTCGTTTACGCCATTTTTATTCCATTCCCCCACTCCTTGCCCTCTCGCCCCTTTGTCGCTGAGCTGAGAAGTTTATGGTGATTGGTTATGTCTTCTAAGCTGCTAGGGGAATGGAATAAAAATGGCGCAGACGAGAATACCTGTATCTTTAGTGCTCTAATAATACTGATTTTATGTGTGATTTCGCAGTATACCGTGGTGGTGATTAATTCCGGCCTTTTCGTACACGTATCGTGAAGTGATAATTGGCTACGGATTGATAATTCTCATCTTTTTATAAACGCTGGAGTGGATGAAATTGAAGTGATAATTGGTTAACAATACACAAAATTTAACAAAAATAACGAAAATAGGTTAGTATATAATTTTAATTATTTGTTGATGTGTGTGTGTGTGTGTGTGTGTTAGCTAGTAATTGTATATTCGTACTTTATTTTAATTATATATTACCAGATCTGTGTGTACTTTGGCCTAAATATATATTAATGTAGTAAATGCGAGTTTGTAGTGAAGATTAACAAGTTTTTAATGCAGTTATAATAGTTTCACTTTATAGTAAAATTTCTTCGATCTGTTTGCGTCATAATAATTTTAAATCTTTGAGTTATTGCCTGCCTGATCACTATTTTTGTTGATTATATATTATCAATTATTGATATCCTTTATTATATATTATCAATTATTTAATAATATAAAATTGATACAATGAATTCTTTTAAAAATCGAAAAGGACCCCGCAAGAATCTTATGGAAAATGGGTTTCGGTCAAATGCGCTGAAACTCTGCTATTTTTTAGTTTTTATCATGCCGATCAAAAGTCTTCATAGGCCGAAGCCTTGAAAATGTACAGTTTTTTTGCTATGGCGTCCTGAATATGAATGATATTGCGTTCATGTACATATAAAATGCATCAATTTTCAAAGCCTTTCTGTATGCATTTTTTGTGGTGGGATTCAATTTTGGGAGTTCATTATTGGCAGTTACGATGTTGATTATGAATCTGCTATTCAGGTTATAAAAACTTCAAGATGGTGGATCCAATATGGCGGATGAAATGGTATAAAAATGATCTTCGGTATTTTGAGGATCGCAAAAAAATGGTGAAAATGTGTTCAGACGTCTGCTATTAATACATTTTAAACACCAATAAATATATTTATTAATTTCTCTTTAATTCCAAAAAATATATAATAATGTAATGTAATGTATAATATATTATTTCTCTTTATTGTTTGTGTGTGTGTATTCATTCATTAATACCTACAATATATACTTGTTTATTCGTTAGGAAATGATGGTCCAATTGTAGGGTACTATTGTACGTGCAAGTCGGGTGCTAGAACGCTTGGAACATGTGCGCATATTGCAAGCGTCATATGGTTTTTAGGCTATGCCAGACACGAAGAATATGTTAAGTATCCGTCTATGTCTCTTTTCAATGCCATTTTGGATGCTGGACATAGAGGACCACAAATCAATCCTAGTTGATATTCTTAAGAAGAATAGTTTCGACACACACACACACACACACATACACATACCTACACAAGTGAGAGGCAAGGGGACTCACATTAATCAAGCACCCCGAAGAGATGTAAATTCGACCAGGCGACCTCCACGTGGTACATCTCGGGTAACGCTAACGCCGGCGGTATTATCAAAAAGTACCAATATTGATATCACCTTAAACAGTATTTGAGGTATAAGGCCTCAGTATTAATGCGGAAGTGTAATATATTTCGTCTGAACACATTTTCACCATTTTTTTGCGATCCTCAAAATACCGAAGATCATTTTTATACCATTTCATCCGCCATATTGGATCCACCATCTTGAAGTTTTTATAACCTGAATAGCAGATTCATAATCAACATCGTAACTGCCAATAATGAACTCCCAAAATTGAATCCCACCACAAAAAATGCATACAGAAAGGCTTTGAAAATTGATGCATTTTATATGTACATGAACGCAATATCATTCATATTCAGGACGCCATAGCAAAAAAACTGTACATTTTCAAGGCTTCGGTCTATGAAGACTTTTGATCGGCATGATAAAAACTAAAAAATAGCAGAGTTTCAGCGCATTTGACCGAAACCCATTTTCCATAAGATTCTTGCGGGATCCTTTAAAACATTACGAAGTCGTAAACCGGGTTTAATGTTATCATTACGCCAGCGTAGGAATGTATTACGCTTACTGCAACAGAACGATCAATTTAATCATGTTTTATCAGAAAGTCCTAGTATGACAAGTGCTGCAAATGAACTCAGTGTCGATCTAACTTTACCATCATCATATAGTCATCATTCTTTTGATGACGACATGTCTCTCACTAACGAGCAGTGTACTTAAATTTCAGTTAGTTCATCTGTTAGTGCAATGGATGTTGAGAGTCTCAGTTTAGATAGTGTAGTACATGCTAAAAATATTATTTCGGAAGTTGATTGTAATGGGGATGCAGAGGTAAATTCTGTGCATGCATTTAAAGAAACTCTTGCATCGGCGTTCATTGAAGGGAATCTGACGCATATCCAAGGTAATCTAATTTTAAAAGCATTGAAATCGATTCCATATTTGTCGTATCTTCCACAAGATACGCGAACGTTATTAAGTACTCCGCGAGTAAGTTGTAACGTGCGGAAAGTTAATCCTGGAGAATATCTCCATATAGGTTTTGAAAAAGCTTTAATGAGAATTCTAAAAAAAACACCTGAGCATTTGATTCCGGATGTGATCGAGGTCGATTGGAGCACTGACGGTGCCAGATTGAATAAATCGGGTTACGCGCAAATCTGGCCAATTCAGTGTTCCATTGTTAATATTGCAAATTCTAAACCGGAAGTTATAGGGGTTTATAAAGGATTAAAAAAACCACATAGCATTGATGAATTCCTTAATGAGTTCATTAAAGACGCGCTTGATGTCATTGATAAAAGTATTCAATTTCGTGAAAAAAAAATCCGAGTTACATTGAGAGCTTTTATCGCAGATGCTCCTGCACGCTCATGGATTCTTAATCACTGTGGGCATACTTCGAGCAATCCATGTTCCAAGTGTAAAATTGTCGGTATTAGATACAATCGCCAAATAGTTTTCATTAGCACTGATGCTCGCCTTAGAACCGACAATGAATATTCTCGCCTTGTTGACAAAGATCATCATAAGGGACCTACTCCATTATCACGTTTGCCAATGGGATTGGTAACGCAAGTGCCCGTCGAATATATGCACTTGGTTTGCATTGGTGTAGCTAAAAAACTCTTAATTGCATGGATCACGGGGAAGTACGGAAAAAAAATGAAATTGTCAGGTCAAAATCAAAACCTGACTTCGAAAAGACTGAAATGCATTGCAGAGTATTGCCCGCGAGAAATGTCTAGAAAACCGAGGCCACTGGCTGAACATAAAGACTTCAAAACAACTGAAGGCCGACAATTTATCTTATATACTGGTCCAGTTGCTGTTGAAGGCATTATGGAAATACAAGGTTATAAGCATTTCTTGCTTTTTCATGCGGCGATACGCGCATTGTGCCATTCAAAAACTTCATCAACACTATTACATTTTGCAAAATTAGTGCTAGAAAAGTTTGTAGAAAAATGTCCCAATTTTTATGAATATACTTTTCTATCTTACAACGTTCATGCATTGCTACATTTAGTACAAGATGTTGAACGCCTTGGACCTCTTGACGCTTTCTCAGCTTTTCGATATGAAAATAATATATCATTCTTCAGGAAGTTGTACAGAAAACCTCACCGTCCTTTGCAACAATTTGCCTTCAGGCTAGCTGAAAGAGAAAAAAGAGAAGAACTGAGACCACCAACTTATGTAGCGATAAAAGTATTTGGAAGGCATGATAAAGGTCCTCTGCCTCAGGCGCTGTCATGTGTAATTCAGTACAAGAAAATTCTGATTAATTGTAAGAGCATGTTTATAAATGTTGATTCTTTAGGCGATAGGTGCTGCATTTTGCTCGACTCATCTGTGTGCATAGTACGTAATATTCTCGAAATCGATAATTTATATTATTTAGTGATTAATAAATTTGAGATTGTCGATGATTATTATAATGTTGGAATTTCATCTTCTTTGATTGGTATTTTTACATGTTCCGCATTATCTGAAGATTTCAATGTTATACCTTTGCATGAAATGAAGAGTAAGTGCTATATAATGCCATGTTGGAAAATTAACAATGACGAGGACTCAGATTGCAGTAGTATTATTGAAGGTGATGAACCCATGATTGGAAAATACATTGTTTCGGTTCTTTTACATGTAGAAACATCGCTGTGACTCTGAAGGGAAACTTTTTTTAAAATACATCAGTAAAATACAAAAGTAAAATTAGAATGTATGGGAAAAATGTTTGGAAACGTTTAATAGATTTTCATCATTATGCATAGACGATTACTCTTTTTATTACTTTTTCTGGCCGCAGATTATTTTTTGATAAAATGTTGAGTTTTAAAATAATTTTTGCATTATATAATTATTATTATTGATTAATATATAATTATTATTAAAATTATTTATTTGTTAAATATAAATAAATTAAAATGTATGCAAATATGTAAGTTAAAATCTTTTTTCATGTATTTTTACGAATTAATATAAAATTTATTTAACGAAACAGTTTTTCATAGATTGTTTAATAAAAGTGAGATTGTATGTAATTAGTTCTGTCCATTTATTTTTTGCTTCATTAAAAGTATTAATCATTAAAATTAAAATAGATATTAAGGTATCTGGTTTTTGTGCTGAACATTTTACTGCTGTACTCTTTTTGTCATTTGTATTATTTTTTCACACCAAAATGTATAAAATTATATATAACCTAATTATATACTATTGTGAGTTGCATGATCAGTTATAAGCATGGCTTCTTGTGGGAAGAAAGGTATTGCGATTAAGATAAGTCAAAAGAATCAAAAGCGACAAGATGTAAATGCTAAGAGTATTGCTAAATATCGAGCATTGCGATCTCAATCTAATCGGTAAGTTTATCTAAATTCTATACTTCCTTCGTTTTAAGTTTTATTTATCATGTTAGATATATCCATAGCATATATTATATTTATAGTATATTAACCTACAGAACTAATTATAGACTTACTTATTTTCAATTGAAATGAGTTAAGGTACTTTTTCATGCAGACGCTCAACGCTCAATTTCGTACCACTACAATGATTCGTTATTTTTAATCACATGATGTCTTCTGATGCTGAAATTAAGCGTTGAGTATCAATAAAAAGTATATTTAATTGTTTAGCTATACAAAATAATAAAACCACTTGTTTGAACTTCTAGCTTGGGACATCCTTCACGCGGAATAAAAACGCCTAAAAGATTCCTTACGACCTCATCTTCAGATAAAGAGAATGTACCTAAAAAAAAGCAAAAAGGTACTAACGATGTACAGTCCAACGAGAACATTAACGATGATATAACCGCTATTAGAAATGCCATTACACATTATACAGATACATTAGAAAACAACTCGACTGAAAATGTAAACACATCCAATCAAGTCTCAAGACAACAAACCTCCATCAAGCCTCAGACAACAAAAGATCGACCAGTGGAATCATTACATTCTCCGACATCGTTGGAGCATTCTGCGTATGTTGGTCAGCAAGCTTTTTCCCAGAATACTTCGAGTCAGTGGAATAATTGTGGTCTTACATATACTGAGCTGCTTAATGCGCCTTATGCCGAACTGACAAATGTAACACGTAATGGGTCAAATTTGTTAACACCGCAACTTCCGGACAGTTTTTCTCGGGCGGCTTCGAATTATGTACACGGTCCTGAGTACATCACAACGACGTATGAAAATGCAGGCAATACCTTTACGTCAACTGCGCCTTGTTACGTACAGCCAGTCTCACGCGAATATGCTGCTCCAACGATACCCTCTAGACCAATATCTAATTATGATTCTGACAGTACCAATACTCTGAATACGAGTCGCGGTAATCGAAATGATGAGTCAAAAGATAGTGATATGCAGTACGTATTCGCAGTTACATTGGTTCTAACCATATAAGTTTATGTATGCTTTCACAAAACTTAATGTTATTTAAAATTGTGCTTTCAGACATTTACTGAAGACTGATGATGTGAGGACCAGCCTCATGTAAGTTAAATTCTTTTTCGTGGGAAATTTTTCCTATCAATAATAATATATATTGTATTAGAAAAATAATTGTAAATATTTTTAATGTACACGTTAAATTTGCATACACGCCTACAATATGTCTCCGCTCTAACTTTGTCCTTAATGTTTTGAAAAATCGATACAGAGAGTATATATTTTGGTATAGATAAACTCAAAAAATCATAAATGAAAAGGTTAAGCCATGTTCAAAAATAGACCCTCAAGAATTTGAATTTTTACAAATTTAAATAATTATTTAATAATATATTACCATAAAAAGTAAGTGACACATTATATTAAATGATTATCTAATAATATATCACCATAAAAAGTAACTGATATATTATACTATACAAGATGCCAGTTCAAAGTAAACATACATAAAGTGTATATTATCTAAATAAATTAATAAAATAAATAATATAATAAATTTAATAATATATTACCACGAAAAATAACTGATACCATAAAAAGTAAGTGACACATTATATTAAATGATTATCTAATAATATATCACCATAAAAAGTAACTGATATATTATACTATACAAGATGCCAGTTCAAAGTAAACATACATAAAGTGTATATTATCTAAATAAATTAATAAAATAAATAATATAATAAATTTAATAATATATTACCACGAAAAATAACTGATATGTTATTCAAGGTGCAAATTCAAAATGAACATACATACATAAGGTGTATATAAATAAAATTGATTAAAATTTGACTCTAACAAGGAGAACACCAGGATTTGTCCCCTCCGATTTGGCTGAATTTTATATATGTTATAGTTCAGCCCTCCCACTAAATCGTGGTAAAAGGATACGATGCACCTCTCAAGCATTCGCGAGAAAAACGCGTTCAGAGATTCAAAGATTTCTATGTTGGTAATGTACCGAACGGTAAGTGTAGTTTGTCAAGCAGCGGCGTGGTGTAGTGAGTAAGGCGTCGGACTAGAATGTTGCATGTTGCTGGTTCGAATCTTACTTTATAATTTTTTTTTTTTTTTAATTGTATTATATTGTATATGTTTTATTTTTAATATATAATTCTAAAAATTAATGTATTAAACAATTTTACAAAATTTAAAAATATAATTTATATTTTTATACGTTGCGTTTGTTAAAATTAAAATTTAATTAACACACATACATATTTATTATTAATTGTAAATTGTCATGCAATTTATATAAAATTTTTTTGTATAATAAGAGGAAAAAAAGAAGAGAAGGATAAGAAAATTTAAATCTTTTATTATGTTTGCAACTATATTTTATTTTGTTCACAATAAGCAAAATCTATTCATTATCAGAATCAGAAACATCAGAATTACATATGTTGGGATGATATTTATCATAGAAACACGAGAATAAAATATAAATTTAAATTTTAAGAATAAAATATAATTTTAAATATATTTATTACATAACAAATAAATTTTAGTTTAATAACGTAAATTTACAATGACAATTTACAATTAATAATAAATATGTGTGTGTGTTAATTAAATTTTAATTTTAAGAAACGCAACATATACAAATATAAATTATATTTTTAAATTTTGTAAAATTGTTTAATACATTAATTTTTAGAATTAAATATTAAAAATAAAACATATACAATATAATACAAAAAAAAATTATAAAAGTAAGATTCGAACCCGCAACATGGAGCATTCTAGTCCGACGCCTTACTCACTACACCACGCCGCTGCTTAACAAACTACACTTACCGTTCGGTACATTACCAACATAGAAATCTTTGAACGCGTTTTTCTCGCGAATGCTTGAGTGGTGCATCGTATCCTTTTACCACGATTTAGTGGGAGGGCTGAACTATAACATATATAAAATTCAGCCAAATCGGAGGGGACAAATCCTGGTGTTCTCCTTGTAAGTGAAAGTACATAAGTGATATGTTATTCTTAGTGCACAAAATATAAAAGTCGTTTATTAAAGTTTGATTTGAAATTTATACAAGCCTGGACAATGAAAAATAGTTGTTTTTGTAATTCCAGAGTACTAATTTGTTAATGACTCGGAAAAAGAACATGGCGGCCTGCTCTCAAAAAACTTTCGATGGATGGAATAAATAATTAAAATGAAAGAGTTATGAAAATGGTTTTGATTAAAAATCTCCAACCTTTCTGTAGTAAAATTTCGAATTTTTGTATCAATTTCCGATTTTGAATTTGTTATACCGTATTTTCAGCAAGTAATTTATTGATCAAAAAGTGTTGTCTTATTGCTTGAAATGGGTAAATATTAAATAAACCTAAAATTTATAAATAAAAAAGTTCTCATGTCAAGTGCAAAGAAGCTACACGCTTAAAAAGGTCCGTGATTATCTGACGTAACATACAACTATAAAAAATCAGATATTTAATTCTTCAAGATACAAGTGCGAAATAAATATCGTTAAAATATAGATACAAAATTTACCACAATTTGACTCTGAAAAGTAAGTGACATGCTTCTTAAAGTGCATATATAAAATTTAACAGTGTTTTGATAATGATTAATTTAAATATTTGCATTATCTCTCTTTCTTTCTCTCTGGGCAGGGTGACATATGTGATTGATATTTAACAGTACTACTAACTTATTGAATAGTCAGAGACAAGTTGTGTCGGATGAATCGGAATGTAAGTATTATTATTCTTAAGTGGATACTGAGAAACGCATCGAAGTTTTTTGAGAGCAGGCCGCCATGTTCTTTTTCCGAGTCATTAACAAATTAGTACTCTGGAATTACAAAAACAACTATTTTTCATTGTCCAGGCTTGTATAAATTTCAAATCAAACTTTAATAAACGACTTTTATATTTTGTGCACTAAGAATAACATATCACTTATGTACTTTCACTTACAAGGAGAACACCAGGATTTGTCCCCTCCGATTTGGCTGAATTTTATATATGTTATAGTTCAGCCCTCCCACTAAATCGTGGTAAAAGGATACGATGCACCACTCAAGCATTCGCGAGAAAAACGCGTTCAAAGATTTCTATGTTGGTAATGTACCGAACGGTAAGTGTAGTTTGTTAAGCAGCGGCGTGGTGTAGTGAGTAAGGCGTCGGACTAGAATGCTCCATGTTGCGGGTTCGAATCTTACTTTTATAATTTTTTTTTTGTATTATATTGTATATGTTTTATTTTTAATATTTAATTCTAAAAATTAATGTATTAAACAATTTTACAAAATTTAAAAATATAATTTATATTTTTATATGTTGCGTTTCTTAAAATTAAAATTTAATTAACACACACACATATTTATTATTAATTGTAAATTGTCATTGTAAATTTACGTTATTAAACTAAAATTTATTTGTTATGTAATAAATATATTTAAAATTATATTTTATTCTTAAAATTTAAATTTATATTTTATTCTCGTGTTTCTATGATAAATATCATCCCAACATATGTAATTCTGATGTTTCTGATTCTGATAATGAATAGATTTTGCTTATTGTGAACAAAATAAAATATAGTTGCAAACATAATAAAAGATTTAAATTTTCTTATCCTTCTCTTCTTTTTTTCCTCTTATTATACAAAAAAATTTTATATAAATTGCATGACAATTTACAATTAATAATAAATATGTATGTGTGTTAATTAAATTTTAATTTTAAGAAACGCAACGTATAAAAATATAAATTATATTTTTAAATTTTGTAAAATTGTTTAATACATTAATTTTTAGAATTATATATTAAAAATAAAACATATACAATATAATACAATAAAAAAAAAAAAAAAAAATTATAAAAGTAAGATTCGAACCAGCTACATGCAACATTCTAGTCCGACGCCTTACTCACTACACCACGCCGCTGCTTGACGAACTACACTTACCGTTCGGTACATTACCAACATAGAAATCTTTGAATCTCTGAACGCGTTTTTCTCGCGAATGCTTGAGAGGTGCATCGTATCCTTTTACCACGATTTAGTGGGAGGGCTGAACTATAACATATATAAAATTCAGCCAAATCGGAGGGGACAAATCCTGGTGTTCTCCTTGTTAGAGTCAAATTTTAATCAATTTTACTTATATACACCTTATGTATGTATGTTCATTTTGAATTTGCACCTTGAATAACATATCAGTTATTTTTCGTGGTAATATATTATTAAATTTATTATATTATTTATTTTATTAATTTATTTAGATAATATACACTTTATGTATGTTTACTTTGAACTGGCATCTTGTATAGTATAATATATCAGTTACTTTTTATGGTTCTTCTTATTCTGCTCCCCGATGCCATATACGTTTATTGATATATTATTTAACCGTTCAAATTTACTGATATTTTTAAGAGTCATTGGAAACTCAATATCCTGAAGATTCAACTCTATTGAATAATGGGGATAAGAGGTGCATCTATCCACATGTTTCTCAACAGGATACAAAGCGGCGACTATCGACCACGCAAAGCAGGCATTGTCGGTCGATTTCACGTTGATTACCGCTTTCTTCAGTATTATATCTCGCGGTATTTCCACTCTACATCCCGCGTGCAATGGATTATGCTTGTTTATGTTAATAAGCAAATTAAGTATCCGCGACAACGCCCATCCGCTATCCCGCTCCTGGAATTCTTCGAGGGATGCCAGGGTGGGTTCGATGATGCGTCGCTCGTACCAATCTTGCAAATCCGTTGTTCGATAGAGTTCACAATTTCTTGTGTTAATACTTTTATTGGCACGTTTATCGCCGGTCACAAACTCCCCATTGAATATGGTGTTCACTTTTACGCTATTGTATTTTTCAATGGCGTCTTGCACTTGCTCGAGCACTACACCACCGGCGTCTTTTAGAAATGTTCGCGGTTCGATGTGATTTGTGTTAATCACCGCGCCTGTTAGTATGCGATTTTCAAATGCGGTCTCGATTTCTCGCCAAATGAGTCTCTCCGCGTTATCACCACTTGTGCTCGCGTAATCGCCACCGACGTGTACAAAACGTCTTTCTAGTTGTTTCTTCGCTCCCTCGATTCGCGCGATTCGAGCTACCAAAGATTGCTTATTTCCAATCGTGAGCCTTGGACGCTTAGCACGACTGCGTTCTTCGAGCTCTTCCATAAACTCGTCGCATCGTTGCATCCACGCTAAACATTCTTCCGCGGTAACGACTTTATCGGCCTGCTCCAACAGATCGCGTTCAGATTCCTCGAGATGTTCCATGTTTTATGAATGTCACACTGCTTTTATTCGAATTAATTCACTTCCACTTTTTACTGTAGTCACCGACTTTGATAGCGGCCACGCGTTTTGGCGCTCGAACGCGACTTAACGTTAAAGATTGAAATTCTATTCGATGCACAGAGCAAGGTATATTCTCTTTCACGGGTGATTGAGAACTGATCTTACCTTATTGCTCAAGAATGATCTTAAAGAGATGGAATTTTCAAAACTACCCAATAACGCGTTAATGTTTTTTTGGGGAAAAAAACGGAAAGGTTTGCATGTAACCCGGTGACGCACTAGAATATCTAATCTTCCGGTGCCGGATATTTATAAAAAACCAAGTAATTTATGGAGTTATAAAAGAGAAATCTTTGTTTGGACCTTATTGTCCCTTGAACAAAAAAAAAGATAAGAAAAAATTTTAGAAATTTGTGACAATGTTTAAACACTATCGTGTGACGCATTAGAATAAGAATTTAATATTATTTTCCGGCGTCGTAAATTTATAAAAACTGAGTGATTTATGGGTTTTTTTATTTATTTATTTATTTATTTTTATAAGTAGAAATCGAAAAATTGATTCATTGATTGATTATTTTATTATAAGGAAAAATTGATTTTTTTAAATAAATTGATTGATTATTTTATTATAAGGAAAAATTGATTTTTTTTAAATTAATTGATTGATTATTTTATTATAAGGAGAAATTGATTTTTTATTAATTTAATTGATTGTTTGATTTGATTGGTTGATTTTATTGATTAATTTAATTTTTTGATTAATTTAATTGATTGGTTGATTAATTTAATTGATTGGTTGATTAATTTAATTGATTGATTGATTAATTTAATTGATTAATTAATTACCCCCCCGTGACGTCATACCCCCACTCCTGTGACGTCATACCCCCACTCCAAAGTGGTCCAGAACCCGCCTAGCTTTACTACTTTGGAGATTTTTAATCTAAACCATTTTCATAACTTTTTCATTTTAATTATTCCATCCATCGAAAGTTTTTTGAGAGCAGGCCGCCATGTTCTTTTTCCGAGTAATTAACAAATTAGTACTCTGGAATTACAAGCAACTATTTTTCATTGTCCAGGTTTGTATAAATTTCAAATCAAACTTCAATAAACGACTTTTATATTTTGTGCACTAAGAATAACATATCACTTATGTACTTTCACTTAGAGTCAAATTTTAATCAATTTTACTTATATACACCTTATGTATGTATGTTCATTTTGAATTTGCACCTTGAATAACATATCAGTTATTTTTCGTGGTAATATGTTATTAAATTTATTATATTATTTATTTTATTAATTTATTTAAATAATATACACTTTATGTACAGTAGCGCTCAAAAGTATTTTGACAACAAGAAATTCTTTAATTCTTTAATTCTTTAATTCTTTAATTCTTTAATTCTTTTCTTTAATTCTTTAATTCTTTATTCTTTTTTTTTCTTTTTCTTTAATTCTTTAATTCTTTAGCTCTTAAGGAGAAGTGGGAAAAAATTCCTTTGGATCGAATACAGAAGTTAGTCGACTCGATGCCGGCTCGTTGCAATGCTGTCATAAAGGCTAATGGATATGCTACTAAATATTGATTTATTTAAAAATAAAGATGATGTTTAAGCGTTAAAATTTTTTATTTAATTACAGTATCAAAATACTTTTGATCAATCATGTTCTTTATTTCTAGCTTGGTTTTGTAATTTTGTTATCAAACTACAATTTCTTTTACAAAAATATGTAGACAAATCAAGTTTCTTCCAATAAAAAATAGTTGTATATTTGTGTCTTTATTTGTATTACATTAGCTCAATTATTGTCCTTGTCAAAATACTTTTGAGCGCTACTGTATGTTCACTTTGAATTGGCACCTTGTATAATACAATATATCAGTTACTTTTCATGGTAATATATTATTAGATAATCATTTTGTTCGCGAGCAAACGAAGGGCTCCGCAAGGCCCTCATCGCGCCACATTGCATCACCTGTGTTGCATGGCCTGTGCAACATAGGTGGTGCAATGCATCTCCAACATACATGGAGAGTAGCGGCAGTGATGTGTGTTACATCGCACACATCGCTGTCGTTGCTCTCCATTTGCGTCGCGCACGGGACTTACGTCCCGCTATCAACCACAGTATCAAACTTAGCCGCGCTCACGCGGAGCGCGCAAGCAGCGAAACAGCGGCGCTGCCGCTGCCGCAAATTCAAAAGACCTGAGTCATCGTCCCCAATTAGTTCCTTATAATTATATTTATGTATAATTGTTTATCTCGAATTTTCCTGGCTTTTCTGGAGTGTTCTTTTTATGTCGTCATTTCCTTCAAGAGGAAGTGACGACAGGAAGGAACATTCCAGAAAAGCGCAGTATAAAAACGGAAGCAGAGTGGGGACGAGGGCCAGTCTGCTAAGATTCTTTCGAGGTACGACCCGCACGCTTTAACTTCAGTTTTCGAGTATTCGCACTGATAGTTCGCACGACCAAAAGGATAACGCCTTTATCCTTTTCTTGCGTTCGCAACAGCAGAGTTGCTTGCTCTGCCGTTCAACACGCGCCTTGTTGGAGTCGCTTGCTCCACGCGTGTCGGTTTTGTCCGCGGCTCCCGCGCTCGGACTTCTCGCAGCGGACTCGCGCTGTCCGCGCATCGCCCAGTGCCGTGCGCCGAATCGTGTACGCCCTGTACACATTCAAAGACTGTAAATATTTCTGTCTTCTCCTTTTTCCCTCTCCTTCTTTCTCCCACTGGTGTGGTCCTTTTGCTTTGGGCTTGTCCTCTCTCTGCGACCTCCTCTCCCCCTTCCCTGCACCCTTCCCCTCTGCGGTTTTCTTTGCCTGCTGCCCTTTTCTTCGCCTTTTTTCTATCACTCATTCATCCACTCTCTTTCCATTCATTCCTTTGGACCTCCGCTTCCGCCGCTTCTTTCTTTTCCTCTCACTCCATTCTCATCCATACTCTACTCCCTCCCTCCCTCTCCCCTCCCATCCCTCAATTCCTCCAATTCCCTCAACCACTTCTCCCCTTCTCCCCCCTCACTTAGCACCTCATACACCATCTCCTGCCAACCTCTC